>QFET01003006.1:0-30666 GCA_003316355.1 Tuber calosporum
GGAAGGTAATCATTTCCCTATGGCTACCGATGTCCATAGGTACTGTCGTCGTATGGGTAACTGGACCCATCGTGAGGAGTTTGTCGTCCGCCAGGTAAATTTCTCGTTGTTGTTTGGCTTTCGCCATAGGCATGCCGTACTTTTCGCATACCTCCTTATCAATGAAGTCCTCAGTTGCTCCTGAGTCAATCATTCCGTTGATGCTGATAATCTCGTCTCTGCCATGTAGTCCCATTTTTACCATGACATGGTCGTTTTCGTGTTCGAGTGATTCCGTGTTGTTTAGTGCCGTGTAGAAGTTTCGTATCTCGATGGGTTTCTTTTTCCCCTTGTCCCTCAGACCATCGCTTACTGGGGACCGTCGTCTTTTTCCTCTTCGTTCTTTTCGGTTTCGAGATCCATTTCCCGGATTGCAGTTCTTTGTTTCCATCGTGGGTTCTGAACCCTACTGAGTGTCTTCGCCGGGTATTCTTTCTCGTATTTTGGGTTGGTGCAGTTTCTCATCATGTGTCCTGGCTTCGCACATGCCATACACAGATTGTTGTTTCTTCTCCTCCAATATTCGGTTTTTGATATGTTAAGAGCTTGTCTTCGCCTAGTCGCATCTAGGTCCATTGGATCACCTTGGGACTGCTGTAGTCGTTGGGTCTTGAAGGTGCCGTCGTAGTTTCGGACATTGTCGTATGTTTTGGTCTTTGACCTTACTTGCACGTGTTTGATAACGTCCAAGCGGTTTTCCTGGTTAATGGCCCATACCGCCATTTCCTCAGTCGTCGTGAAGTCTTAAGCCGTCATGGCCCATGCGTTCAGAATTTCTTCGTGTAAGCCCCTAAGGAAGGCCCTTCCCAAGGTTGCTTCGTCGTATTCTGCCTCCGTTGCCAATAGTCGTAACTCGTTCCAGATATCAGTCACGTTCCGGCTCCCTTGCTTGATTTTTTCTATTTTATTTCTTGCTGTTTCCCTAGCATCCACGTCGCCGAATTGAATGCGTAGAGTGGCTTGAAATTCTGTCCAGTTATTCCATGTGGCTGGGGTTTTTCCTTCCACGTATGGAGTAATCCATTTCCCTGCTGATTCTCTCAGTAAGGATTTGGCGAATTCCACTTTTAATCCGTCTTCGTTTTCTCCCCATCCTTGTGCTGTGTAGTACATTGCAAGTTGGACTAGCTATGCTCGCAGTTTGGTACAGTCGCCTGTAAATGTATCCGGGGTTTTGATTTTCGGCCTTCGTACCGTTTGTTCTTGTCGATTTTCCTGAACTGTTCTGATCAATTCTTGGAGTTGTTCTCTCGTGAGAGTTATCGTATCTGCTGGTCCTGCTACCCCCGACATCCTGTGTATTGGGGATGCTCCAGAGCTTACTGACCCTGATCTTGATCTTGCTTCCGGGGTGACCGGGCTCGGAGGTCTTGGAGATCCTTCTCGCGATATCTCGCTTATGGCTTGTCCGAGTTCTGCTTGTAGTCCTAAGAAAGTCTGTGGATCGTTGAAGTCTGGTACTTCTGTATCTGTAGGTGAATCCGTTTTGTATTCGTTAAGTGTCGCAAAGGACGCAACCAAATGTTACAAACCTATACCTAGTCTGCCGGACAAGGCACACTATCTTCTTTAACAGCAACAGGTAACGATACGTACCGCTCGTCTCACCGCTTCTTCAGATCTCGTAGCCTTATGTCGCATAGGGACGCTAAGTCCTTTCACTACTAGCCCGTGCGACTGCTCTTTAGCGATAGGTTTCTCGAATCACCTTTCGGTCGGTGATATATACGGATAGTCGTAATAAGAATAAAGTATTGATTGAACTAATAGATAAAGTATAACATAGGAAGTAACTTAGGTGGTTGCGTGAAGAGCTAGCTATCTGTGTCCGTGACCCTCCTTATATAGGCGCTCTTCCCACAACCCTAACCCTGTTGACTTTACTATGAGTCACCTCTTTACTATGACTGCCGTGTGAGTCATAGTATAACAAACGTCCTCTGACTCACAATTTGAGTCATAGTATACAATCCCCCTAGTATCCAATTTCCATCAAAGATCATGTGCGCTAATCGCGTCACATGCGTGAAACCCCTGACTCATACTTGTAGTCAGGTGTGAAAGTCATAACATCATATGACCTCACAATCGTGAGTCATGAAACAATAAATCAAATCAAACATTATAATCATAAATGATCTCACAAATCGTGAGTCATGTGAAACATTCCCTATTGCTAAGTCACGATTTGTGACAGAATCAATGATATCTTCGAGTTCGTACTCGCTTTCTTCTTCTATCTCGATTGGAGGTGGTGGTGATTACTTTTGTGAAGGAAACTGATTGCAGTTATATGGTTCGAGAAGTGAGATGTGGAAGGTGTTGTGGACCTTCATCTGTTGGGGCCAGGCCAATTTATAGGCACTTGTGCCCACCTTAGTAAGGATCTTGAATGGTCCGATTTTCTTGTAATCCAGCTTCTTGCATGGTCTTGTGGTCCTTATATTCCTTGGCAGTAACTATACCATGTCGCCTGACTGAAGATTCGGATCGGGCTTTCTGTGTTGATGGTAGTTTTCTTTTCGTCGTAATTGTGCACAGACCATTTTCTGCCGTAGGATACTGTGCAGCTGACCCATCTCTTCCTTATCAGTCCTTTCTTTCGGTATCATGTGGCCAATTGCCTCATGCTCCGGGTGATGACCATAATTAGCATAAAATGGTGTGGTCTTTATTGTTTCCTGCTTTGTGTTGTTGTATGCAAATTCAGCCAGTGGTAGTAGGTCGGCCCAGTCGTCTTGTTGTTAGTTGATGTAGGCTCGTAGGTATTGTTCTAGTATGCCATTTGTCCTCTCGGTGTGTCCACGGGTTTGAGGGTGGAAAGCAGTACTCAACCTCCTTTCTATCCCTACCAATTTCGTCGTTTCTCTCCATAGGTCTGATGTGAACAAGGTTCCTCGATCTGAGATGATATCCTGTGGCAGTCCATGTATGCTAAATATTTCCTTCAGGAATATTTGCACAAAGTCCTTCGTATTCATATCTTTGTTCCAAGGTATAAAATGACTCATTTTCGTTAATCGGTCGATCACTACCAGAATGGCGTTATAACCGGCTGATATCGGGAGGTTGGTGATAAAGTCCATTGCTATGGATATCCATGGTTGGTGGGGTGCTTCGTTTGGCTGCAGTAATCCGTATGGTGCATGCTGGATTGCTTTTGTTCTTTGGCAGATATTGCAGTTTTTAACATATTGTTTGATATCGTCTCGTATCCTTGGCCAGTAATATTGCCGAGCTAGGAGGGCAGAAGTTTTGTTTGTCCCTCCATGGCTTGCTGTTGGTGCATCGTGGTTGTGTCGTATTATCATTGTCCTTACCACTTCTTCTTTGGGAACCCAGATTTTTCCTTGATGCCAAAGGTATTCTTCTTTCCGTTCGCATGCTCTAAGTGCCACTCCTTTCATCTCCTTGTCTCCTCTTTCCAGGGTATCGTGGATTGCCCTTATTTGTGTATCAGTTTTGCTTGCTTCGCGAATTCTGGTGTCGTCTTCTGTAAACCTCACTATCTCCTTTGCTTCAAAGTAGTGTTCAGTCAGTAGGAGGATCCTGTGTTTTTTGTCGAATCCTTTCGTCGTCTTTTCCAGGGATGCCTTCCGCCCTTCTTGTTAGAGCGTCTGGTATTCCTCCTTCTTTTTCAGGTCGATATTGTATCTTGATATCATATTGGGTGAGGGTTTCGCTCCTGCGAATTTGTTGGTCCTTGAGTTCCTTTGTTGTGGTAAAGGGTATCAGATTTTTGTGGTCGGTAAGTAGCAATACTCGATGTCGACTTCCTTTTGCATGTCTTCTCCATTCTTTTAGAGCTTGTACAATTGCTAACAGCTCTTTGTCGTGTATGTCGTAGTTGAATTCTGCGGGCGACATCGTTTTTGAGTGGTATGCAACTGGTTGCCATCTTCCATCGTTCGCTTTTTGTGATAATATGCCAGAGCATACATATTTTGATGCATCTGTCTCTATCATGATCTCTTCCTCTGGGTCATAATGTACCAGGACTAGAGCTGATGTCAACCGTCGCCGTATCTCGTCAAATACTTTCTGTTGTCGTTCTGTCCAGTTCCACTTGACGTCCTTTTTAGTGAGTTCATATAAGGGTTTCGCTATACGACTGAACCCTTCAATGAACCATCGATAGAAGTTTCAGAATCCCATAAAGCATTGGATGCCTGTTTTGGTTTCTGGTGGCTTCCATTCCCATATGGCCTGGGTTTTGACAGGGTCGACACTGACTCCTTCTTTGTCGATAATGAATCTTAGGTATTCCGTTCGTTCCTTATGGATCTCGCACTTGGATGGCTTAAGGGTTAGTCCCTCCTTCCTCAAGGCTTCCATAACCTTATGGACTTGGGTTTTGTGTTGTTCATTCATGTTTTCTGAATATATCAGGATATCATCCAGGTAGATGATACAGCAGATGTCAAGAAATCGACCCAGGATCCGATTGACCCATCTTTGGAAAGCTGCAGGCACATTTTTGTGACCGAATGGCATCACCGTATATTCGTATATTCCATATTTTGTTGTGAATATTGTCTTCCATTCATCTCCATCCTTGATCCTGATATTGTGGTAGGCGTTCCGAATATCCAATTTCGTGAAGATTTTGGCTCCTTGGAGTCGATCCAGTGCTTCCCCTATCAATGGCAGCGGGTATCGATCTCGTTTGGTGACTTCGTTGAGTCCAGGGCAGTCTACACAGAGTCGTAGTTTGCCATCTTTCTTCTTCACAAACAGGATTGGGGATCCACCATTTGCGTAACAGTCCAGAATCCATCCTCAGTTTTTGTTGACGCGGATGTATTCTCTTAGCTCTTCCAATTCTATTCTCCTAATGGGTATAACTTTTTTGCTGGCACTGTTTCCCCTTTCTTAAGGTTGATCTCCAAGTCGACCTTGGGACGATGTGGGGGCAGCCGAGTTTCTTCTCCTTCCTTGAACATGTCCAGGTACTGGTAATATTTCCTTGGTACGATGTTTCTGGTATTCACTTTCTCTCGTCCTTTCTTAGCCTTGATGGCTAACTCAGTGCTGATATTGATCGCTTCGATCCGACTAGGTTGGTTTGTCTTGTAATCCCGCTTGTAGATTCCTGTAACTTCGCCCCTTCGATAGAATTTGCCGAAGGACGTGGTCGAGATCTCATTGATCTCGATTCTTTGGCGTTCTGGTTTGTCGTTACTTCCAAATCCCACTTCGCCTCTTCTAGTGGGAGCCAGCTGCTCCACTTCTTCACATTGTCCTATGACAATCTTTTCACAGATTAACTGTGCGATTCTATTTCCTGGCTCAACTGTATAGTCGTCTTTTCCCAGGTTAACCAGTACTACCTTGATCTCACCCATATAATCGGCATCAATTACTCCCGCGTTGACAGTATTCATCTGTTTAACCGCCAACCCGCTGCGTGGAGCAATCCGCCCATAGGTGCCTTCTGGTAGTTTGATGACTATTCCGGTACTGACAAGTTTTTGGTCTTTTGCCGGAATCATGACTCTTTCGCTCGCATACAGGGTGTCCTGCTGCCTTTGCTGATCCCTTGGTGGGTATTGTTGCTGTTTCGTTTAATCTTTGGATTTTGATGTTCTGGACATCCTTGGCCTGGATCTTGGAGAATTGCATGGTTAAATTCTCTTCCAGGGCTTCTGATTCCGGGACTAGGTCCACCGCTGGCGAGCTTTCTAGGCATACCGTTGTACACATCTCGCTATCGAATGGAAATCTTGTTGCTTTCCCAATTAATCTTGGGGTTGTGTCTTCTTAACCATGGCAGCTCTAACACTGCCTCATGGTTGGGTAGATCTGCGATTTGGAAGGTTGCCACTTCCCTATAGCTGCCGATGTCCATAGGTACTTCCGCTATATGGATAATTGGTCCCATAGCGCTTGGCTCCCCGTCCGCAAGGTAGATATCCCGCATTTCTTTCACTTTGTTTGTTCGTATGCCCTGTTTGTAGCTGAATTCCTTGTCAATAAAGTTTTCTGTCGCGCCTGAGTCAATCATGCTGTTAATGATGACTGTCTTGTCCTTGCCATGTAAACGCATTTTGACCATGGCATGGTCTTTTTCTTGTTCCTATGTTTCCGTGTTTGTAAGTGCAATGTAGATGTTACCGATTCCGATGGTTTTGATTTTGTTGTCCCACAGCCCATCTCTTACTAGGGACTTTCTTCGTTTCCCGACTCTTCTGGTGTATCTCTGATCTCCATTTCCTGTAGGTTGGTTCGTGGTTTCCAGCGATTATTGTTGGTCTTACTGTTGAACTGCCTGGTATAGTCCTTCTCATCTCTTGCATTTCAGCAATTACTGAATCTGTGCCCAGGTCTGACGCATCCCAGGCATAGGTTGTTGTCCCTTCTCCTTGTAAATTCTGCTTGTGAGAGGTTTAGTCGTGATCGTCTTTTGGTAGCATCCAGGTCTATTGGGTCACCTCGGGTTTCCATATTGTTGCCTGACTTCCAGGTTCCGTTATTATTCCTGGGCGTTTCCTGTTGTTGAATAAAGGTACTGTTGTTTCCTTGGAGGTGCTTGATTATGTTGATCTGGTTTTCTTTTTCGATTGCCCATGCTGCAAGGGCATCGACCTTTGCGGCCACCATGTGGTCCGCTGCCCATGCGTCTTGGAGCGTTCAGTTAATTCCTTTTAGGAATTGGCGTCTTAGTGTACCATCATCCTCATTCGCCTCTGTAGCTGTGAGGCGAAAGTTATTCCAGTATTCCGTGACTGGTCCTTTGCCTTACCTCAGGCGGTCGAGCTTTGTCCTAGCTGCATTTTCTGCATCCACATCCCCACACTGGTCTTTGAGGGCTGTAGTGAAATCCTCGTACGTAGTCCAGGTCTCCGGCTTGTGTCCTTCTGCAAATAGGGTTATCCAGCTTGCTGCTACATCCCTCAGCAAGCTCAGGACATAGGTGATGTGTTCTGTATGTCGTGTTTCTTGTGTCGCTTCAAAGTATAATTGGCATTGCACTAAGAAGGTTCGTAGTTTGGTACTTGTTCCATGGAAGGGAGGGGATTTCTCGACCTTGATCCGGTTGTTGATTGTTTCTCGCTGGTTGTTTATCAGGGTCAGGATCTCTTAGAACTGTGCAGTTGTAAATCCTGCTAGTTGAATTCCTGCTCCACTACTGGCAGTTGCTGGTCCCGGGGCTGACATCCTTTCTGGTCTTGGGGTTTCAGGTTCCAGAGATCCCGTTGATGAGGCAGGCTCAGGTGTCACCGGACCTGCGGTTTTTTGTGACTGGCTCCGGGATAGATTTGTGCTAAGTGCATCTTCGAGTGCTGGACCAAGTGTTGAGGTTTTGATTTCTCCCTCATTTAGGTCGACGTCATTATCTATAAAGTTCGCCGTTTTTGTAGTTAGGTGTTGCTTAGAAGACGCACCCAAAAGTTAAGATCCTATGCGGTAAGCTGACTTGCAACAGGTAACTACTTCTCTTTGGGTTGGATGATTATGACCGGGCCGTGGTTATAGTCCAGTATGGGGCGTGGCGCTAATCTCAGCCACCAGGGTAGAAGTACTATTGCAACGAGTAGTACTAGGCAGGTTTCCACTATTGCTCTTAGGCCTATGCCTACGTTGTATAGATAGCTGAACCCTATACTTCCTATCGCACAACGCCAATAGAGTAGTAGATAGGTAAAGAGGTAAAGTAATTGTATAGGATCGAACTTAGATGGTTGTGTGAAGAGTCCTAGATACAGGCCGCCTAGAGTCCTTATATAGGAACTCTTCCCTCAACCCTAACCCTGGTGACTCATACCTATGAGTCACATAACCTCGATGACTCATATTGAGTCATAGTATGAAATCCATCAGCTGACCCCTTTGAGTCAGCTGCACAATGTTCCAAATCCAATCATAACTTGTAAAACCAGTCATGTGCTCCGAAGTGGTCACATGCGTGAAACCCATGACTCGTAATGTGAGTCATGTGCGAAACTCATTAAATCATATAACTCACAAGTGTAAGTCGTGCGCACAATCAACCAATCATAATATAACAATGATTTGCACTATTGTGCATCATGTGGAATCCCATGACTCCTAAGAGTTATAGTGCGAAATATAACAACCTTATGACTCATAACTATGAGTCATGCGAAATCCTGCCTTGCTTAGTCACCAATCATGACACACGTATAGGAAAAGCAGAGCTTCCATTGGCATTATCCATATTTTTGAACTATTTAAATAGTGTATATTTACTATCTTTTTCGTACTCATCAATAATATCTCCTCTGAAACTAGTTAAATTTTATGCTTGTATCTTGTTATATCTTTTTTCTTAGTATTTTAAACACACTTTATATACTGTGATCAAACATCCAATAATGCCTAAAAAACTACTTCAGCCTAGTCAGCTTTTTGTCAACTTTGACCAGCTAAAGTCATCAGTGGAAAATTGGTGTATTGCTGATTTGTTTACTTTTCGCATGCATCTTAAAGATAAGGATAGAGCCGATTACCAATGCAAATTTTCAACATTGCGTCCTCCCATGCAGGATAATAATAAAGTTGTATGCAATTGGAGAGTTTTTGCAAGTTAAACAAGAGTTGGAGATATTAAGATACTCATGCCAAGGTTGTGGTTGCACTCCAACCGACAATTGCTCACAGTGTCACAACTTTCGGCACTCTAAAGAGTCCCTGACAGCTAATTGCAAATTTACAACTCAACGCAAATTTGTGGCTTACCATAGTAAATTTGTAGCTAACAATACTTTATACCTCAACACCACTTTGTAGCTTCATAACACTTTGTAATTTAATAACAGTTGGTAGTTTAATTTAAAACTCTAAGATAATATTAAACTACAAAGTTATAACATGATATAACTAAATTGAATTTAACCATAAAGTGTTATTAAGCTACAAAGTATTGCTGAGCCATAAAATATTGTTAGCCATAGAGTCAGGTGAAGCCACAAAGTGATGCTGAGCCACATATTAACTATGGTAAGCCACAAATTTGAGTTGAGGTGTAAATTTGCATTGAGCTGTCAGGTACTCTTTAGAGTGCCGACAGTTGCGAGCCTGTAAGCAATTGTCGGTTGGGGTGAAACCCCAACCTTGGCACGAGTAAGCCATCTAGTTTCTGAACATAATTGTCTTTGAGCAGCACTTCGACTTCGCTCTACCTGCAATAACCAGTCCTGGCTTACACGACAAATTCCTAAATATATGCTTGTTAGTACACGAATAACCACAGCCTGACAGCTGATCGATACGATTCAACTCCACTATAATAGAGAAATCAACTACCAGGTAGCCTATAAAGCATGTGTCAAACTCTGAAATAACACCTTGGAATATGAATACGATAGTTACCACCAACCTCCTAGTTATTTGGCACACGTTCAGGCAGCCATTCCCTAGGCATATTTGTGATTAGATACAATCCCAACAGCCAAGATTGATTATTCCAGTAGACAATAGCTTACTCAATTCTACTGTATTTTCCTTGGCCCAGCTGAAGCTCAACTCTCCTTTCAGCAATGTCCTCCATTTATTGCCCTTGATAGAACATTCTGCAAAACTTGCTATATTCAAACCCTCCTCTTGGATGTCACTATCGATGACAATAGGCATATTGTTCCTCTTGCATAGGTAGTTGTTGAAGTAGAAAATAGTGATTCCTGGACATGGTGTCTGAATCATCTGAAGCATGCAATACCACAAATTATGACTGCAACCATAATGAGTGATTGAGATAAGGGGTTAATTCATGGAGAGGCAATTCTGGGGGAAAGAATTGTTTGTGCCCACTGCTGGTTCCATATTTGTCATAACTTTAAAGCCAAGTTTGGAATACAGTTAACTGAGCAACACTTTTGGGGAATTGCCAATGCTAGATCCCAGGCTGTGTATACATCAAATATTGTTGAATCATATAATAAATGTCTACAATTGGAATGTGATCTCTCAATTGTAGACTTATTGAATGAGATTTGGTATCATTCAATGACTACTCGTTTTAAGCGGCTTCAGCAAGCAGAATCAGAATTGGACGGATATCCTTGTACTAGGATCTGTCAAACTTAAGCAGAACCTAGTTGCTCATAGTCACACAGTAATCACATTCGTGTTTCAACAGCTACCATGGCTGAAGTTATTCAATGGACACCTGGAGCTGATAATACTTTTAAGAAAGTTCATATTGTTAATTGTATTCTATCCCCTACATTCTTATCTTATCTTTTCTTAAACTGAACATATGCTAATTATTACTCTTTACTTTAGGGTAAACAAAATCATATACTTGTACAAGATATCAAAAGAATGAAGTTCACTGTTCGCATGCTTATGCCTTTCTACTTCATTTACACAAGGCTCCTATTGACTACTTTCCCTTCAAACGGTCTATCTAAACATGGCGACAGACATATTTGGAGAATTGGAAGCCTGTTAGTATTGAAAATATGGAGGATAGTCCAATTAGTCCTCTGACAACAAGTCGTCTTCCTGCCCGACTTAAGAAAAAGCATGCTTAATTTGGTGAGTGTAGACTGCCAGCCCTCTATTATGCTCATCATATGCATGGGGAGATAGTAGCGGAGGACTGCCGTCACCGCTGTCGCACTTGTGGTAATCTTGGGGGTCATAATGCAAGAACCTGTACTTTTGGACCTGAATAATACCTTTTTTCATTCTCCTCTTTATTCATGTATTTTTTTCAATTTTTTTTTTCTCTCATCTTCATTGAATTCACTATTTCCATTTCCAGTTTACTCCTTTAATTTTTACTTTTTTCAGGACATTTCTGACTTTAATTTAATTTAGCGTCTACTTTTACTTTTTTTGTGTGGTATTGGCTATTGTCTCTCAAATTGTGGTATTCGGGATAAAAGTGCTATGTTCCACTCAAATTTCATCGTATATGAAAGGTTTTCCCCAGTAAATGAGATCTGACAAGCTCAGGCCCCCAAGCTATACTCCGTCTGGAAGAAACTATCCCTTCTCAGGGTGTTTTGTCACAGATCGGGGGGATCCGAGGCCGATGGGCGATAGTGGATTTACTGGATTTTTGCGGTATATAACGAAATGATGAATATCACTTGGGAGGGGTATGCTATGATATCAATTTGGTTTTTCTTTTCCTGTCTTGAAACTGTTTCACGATCGTGAAAAATGGGAGGGGTATCACAAAAGAATGGAAAAGGAATATTTATATATATATAAAAGAACTAAATCAGTCCAAGCACGACCTCGCTGTTGGATAAACCTATCAGGAGAAAATTTCAAAACAAGTGAATATATACCCATGGGCTTAAAACCCCATTAGCGATTCTGAAATCCGTAGAACCAATCCAGGTATATACGATATCATAGTTGTCCGGATATAAATACCGATCAAACTTGGCAACTAAAAAAGTACAGTACTCCCCGTTGGTTTTCCATACAAACCGCCGATTTTAAAAATGCACCCATAGCAGCAGCAAAAGAATGAGAGAGAGGAGAGCTTCTGTAATTTCCCTCCGTTGATAGAGTTTAACACCAAAGGTTCACGTGGTTACACGTCACTATAGGAACTATTCCACAAGGACGAAAAGTCAGAGTTCCCAAGTGGGAGGTTAAAAAATCCACACCAAGATTGCGAATTTGCATGGGGGGTTGCAGAGCCTGAAATGGGCTGGCTGTGTCAGCGTTCAGGGTGAGCAATAGACTTTTGGAAAAAACTTGGAAATGCTAAAGTCCCTCCTGATGGCTCTCGCGTTATCAGACTCTAAAATATGGGGATTTCTTTTTGTTGTGGTTGTTTCCGGTGGATATAATTGGGGGTTGGAGTTTGTTTGGGAAGAAATGGGAGGTACAGTATGATACTGTGCTGGATATCTCTTGGTAGCGATCTCGTACAAAACTCCTCCTATTATCCTAGAATTTCGTGTACATAAACAGAACGTGTTGACCATGGTGCCATATATCATAAGGCTAGTGGATAACAGTAGTAACGGGGTTCTGTTGTGTGTGGTAGGAGACAGTGGCAGTGATAAAAGTGATGGTGAAAGCATTCCGGTAATGCCTTTTGGGCCCTGAAGTGTGGTTGTCTGTACTTGTACTAAAGTTTCCCAGGTTCCGGGCCTGTAGTACGATTGCATGTGAGGATGGTGTTTGGATAAGTTGTGTTTCTGTCCATGTCGGGGTGGAAATCTTCCTCTCCCGGAACTAGCTTCACTGCCCCCTCATTCTCCGTCCGCACGTCATGTCCTTGGCAGCAGCAGCAGTCTAACAATATCAGTATTGAAGGGCATATCGTCGGTGCCGAGGCCGGTTGACCCTATCTCGGCTGCTGGAGTGTGGATGCCAATAAATTTTGATAATGATAGGACACACCGCGCGAGTACTAAGAGTTAAACGCAATAAAATTTAAACTTGAATATGAATTTCCACACTTGCGCTGTCGGTGCCGGATAATTATGCTATGCTACGATGTCACAGCAGTACAATTGTAGATGGGTGAGGTCAGTGAAAAGAATACTATATTTTGGACCCAACCATGCCATCTTATCAGATCAATCTACTTATCAATCAGACCATCGCGGATATTTCACATGCAAAAATAATCACATGAGCGTCGTCATTACTTGCATATGCAACTACGACAAGTTCAGGATTTTACTCTGTTCTGACATTCCCCTCTTCAAATACTTGTAACTTATCCTCATTCCTCCCTTTCATTCCTACCACCACTCTCAAGATCCAAACGACCCAAACAGCCACCAACGATCGCTCAGTGATCACCAGAAAGCTTGTTCCACTGCATCACCAGCCACGATTGATATCCAGCTCGACATTGACGATTTCCTCCGCGAGCTAAATCTCGTGACCGGAGGCAACACCGAGACCATGGAAGCGGAAATGCAACCACACATAGAGGAAGACATTCCGAGCAGCTCTTCTGAGGACGGGTTTGATTCGTTGCTTCCGGCACTTGGTTCGAAGGAGTTGCCCAAGACCCACCCCGCAGCCGTGGTTGAGCCTCCTCCGCCCAGGGAGGATTGGAGCATGAATGATGTGAGCGAGGATAGGGAAGTTGCTGGAAAGGTTCACGCCTTGGCAATCGCGAAGCTGCCCCTTGGGGGACGAAGGGGGAACGGTGTCAAACTTTATCGTGGTGACGATGTCAACGAGCACAGGGAGCCGATGTCGCCTCAGAAGACTGGGGAAACCTCGACCTCGTCGGATGGGCACAGAACGAGTGACAGAGCCCCCAAGAAATGGATAGGAAGATTGGTCTCAGGCGACTACGCAAATAATAGACGGTTTGTTTTTCGTCTCAAAGCTCGAGTCGAGTATATCTAACATGTACCATCATCATCAGTATCCGTTTCGCGCCTCTCAACATCCCACTAAAACGTCGTCTCCAGACAACCGCTGTCCTTTGGCACACATTTGCGATCGCGATCTTCATCTCACTCTTCTGGTTCCTGCTCGCGATACCTTTGACTTGGCCACTGCTGATACCCTACCTCGTCTACGTCCTATACTCCAACTCCCACCGCGACGGTTCATCCCCCGTGATCCGCTCCTCATTCTTCCGTTCACTTCCAATGTGGCGTCTCTTGACGGCCTACTTCCCATTGAATCTCCACCGGAGCAGCCCTCTCCCCTCAGACCGAAACTACATCTTCACCTACCACCCCCACGGTATAATCTCCCACGGAGCCTTTGGCCACTTTTGCACAGAGGGCACAACCGGGTTCGAAAAGCTCTTCCCTGGAATAAAAAACACCCTGTTAACCTTGGAATCCAACTTCCGCATCCCATTCTACCGGGAGTACCTTCTAAAACTTGGCCTTGCTAGTGTCTCCCGTCGCAGCTGCGAGGCACTCCTCCGTGGTGAGGGTGAGACAAAGCAATCGTGGTTCGCCAAGAAATTTTCCAAATCCCCACCCCCGCAGCCCCTCCCGGGCGGCCGCGCAATCACCATCGTCGTAGGCGGTGCTCGGGAAAGCCTTGAGGCGATCCCGGGAACCATGAAACTGGTCCTCAAGCGCCGCCGCGGCTTCTTGAAAATCGCCATTCGCGAGAACGCGGGCGTGGTGCCAGTCTTATCATTCGGCGAAAATGACTTGTACGACCAACTGGTCCCTAGCTCCAGTTCACTCATCAGGAGGTTACAGATGCTCGTCAAGAAGACTGCAGGATTCACGGTTCCGTTGTTTCATGCTAGGGGTGTGTTTAATTACGATGTGGGCTTCTTGCCATATAGGAGGGAGGTGAATACCCTCAGTACGTACTCCCCCTTTTGTATTTGGCTGGCTGGCTGGCTGGCTGGTGGGGTAGATTGTGTGGATAGATATTGACGATTTGTGCAGTTGGCCACCCGATATTCCCGAAGCAGCAGAACGACTCTCCGAGGGATCCAGATGTGGACGAGTTACAGGGGAGGTACATTGCGGAATTGCAGAGGCTTTGGGATGAGTGGAAGGATGTGTTTGCGAAAGATAGGCGACCCGGGGATGAAGGGGAGTTGGTGTTTTTGGAGTAAAAAGAAGTGAGGGAACGGGAAGCGACCAGAAGGAGTATTTTCATTTTTTTTTTATATCCCCTTTATTTTGGCCTTGTGACTTATTGGATGAGCATCTGTTTTTCTACGGCGATGTGCAAGGCGTTTCAGGTGCAATTTGGTTGATTGTTCATACTGGGCCGGTCGGTTGGTTGCGGGCGCTGCGGTGGCATGGCTGTGTAGTGCACATAGTTCTGGTCATGGCAAGGTGTGTGCGGTATATTATTATGTAGCAGGGTGGAGTTGGATATTCGTGCTTTGGCGCAAGGATGGTTCCTACGATATTTTGGCCAGTTAGACATGAAGTTGAAAGGAGGGAGATAGATGGGAATTATTGGAATAGAATGTTGAGTCGGATGTGATGGATAAAAATTTAACATGATTACACCTAGAACTAAAGCTGAGCTTGAAAAAAAAAAAGCACCCTGACTTCCGAGCCTGCGACGGGATGATATATTAGCACGATACCACGGCATCCCATATCATGGAATCTGTGTTGGGCGCCGTTCTCCAGCCCACTGACACCACACGCAATACCACACATTGCGCCACGGGGTTAGATAGACCGTAGCACTTGCACGGATAAGGGGGGACCTATCCACCACACCCGCAAAACCAAAGCAAAGCGCCTCCTCTCAATCTATTTATTTATTTATTTATTTATTTGCCCCTCAATTTCAGTGGTTTTTTTTTTTTCTTTCTTTTCCTTCTTCCTTCCGAAGGTAGAGTTTAGCGAGTGATTAATTGTGAACGGTCGAATTGCACGTATCATATGATACAAATGTCAATATAAGATGGGGTATCAATTATGCGAAGACTTTTTTTTCTTTTTCTTTTTCTCATTCTCATTCCACCGTATAAAACAAATCTACCATTCCTTCTGTTCACCTGACTCTTTTCCCGCCCAGCACCCGGGTCTGGTGCTGAGAGGTATTTATATACCGTGGTAGCAGATAGTGTCCGGGCGGGTTGTACAGTATCCTATGGTATCGGTAGGAACCAGTCCTGTACTCTACTGTACGATACTATCACCGGTATAGTACTTACCCAGCACGATACAGAAGAAATCACGAGAAATGATCAGTCTTTTCCAGATATATAGGGTGTTATATTACGATTAACCGATTTTTGTATCCCATTTTATACCATACCTTGAATCATCATCATATCATCATGACATTGTATAACACCGACGGTGCGGGGTTTTTTAAGGACTGGGGGAGATGGCGGATTTTGAGTTTATATATTTTATAATATTTTATTTTCATATCCTTATTATAATATGAGAAGGATCGGGTACCGTGCTTATACCTACCTGTCCCAAAAAAGGGGAAGGAAGAAAAAAAAAAAAAACACTTGGAATTTGGTTAGAGTCAAGGTGCGTGATTTCACGGTTCTGTCTATGATATACCAGCCCATCCATCCATCATACCGGTATATTGCCAGATTCCCTGTATGGTAGTCGCATTCTTGGGGTATGGTAAATGTACCCTAGCATCGAAGGGCAGTTTGAGGAAGCGAGTTGGGTTTTCTGTATCATATCATACAAGTACAGTACTTCTACCAGTATGATAAGTGCTAGGGTGGTGGGATGGGATGGGATAAATCATTTTTGCATGAGAGGGGTGGAATTTTTTATATTTTATATCATGGTATGGTACATACAGTGCAAGGTTATCCTGGGTGAGTGACTCCTTATGATAGCTGGTTCAATGTCTCATTTTTTTTTTCAATATTAGGCCCTGTTCGGCATGCCACAAATACTATAGTATTTCCTACTTTTACGGCATATTTTTCAAGAATACAAGGGGAAATGGGCCACAAAAGTAGAAATACTATAGTATTTGTGGCATGCCGAACAGGGCCTAAATTTTAATTTTTTATATGACTGGGCTATTATACTCCAGTACATACCACTCTATAATACAAGTACTGGTATACGCCAAGAAATGGATAATTCGGTTATCATACTTGTAGTCTACCGTACTGTGCTTTGGCTTTTTTCTTATTGGGCGGAAGGAGATGGCATTGTGAATACGGTACTGTACTTGTTAGAGCGGATACGGAAAAAAAAGCCTTGGGAAATGGACTACTATACTGTTCCCCGATTGATTATTTTTTTACCCCCCTTTTTTTTTATTCCTTCTTTCCCCCTTCCTCTTCCCTTCCCTTCCCTGCACGGTTTACCTATCGCAGACTCTGGTAGAATAATTCCGAAAGTTGGTCATGCTGGTATCCTTTTTTACCACTGTGTCGGGATGCGACCTGATGTTATGAAATACTGATGTTCGGGTTTGACTGGTACCGTATGGGATGTCATACTAGGAGGGGGGGGGGAGTACCATGGTATCATAGATATGAAAAGATTTTTTTGAGGGTACACTAGGTGCTGCACTCCTGTGTTACAAGTATCATACCGGCTGTGTTACGTTCTACATTGTACCCCCCCAGTACCTTAACCCGATACCAAGATCTCACCCGCATGCATACAAGATTGTGGGTAATTGTTTTGATTCCTCCACCCTCTCCCTCCGTACCAGAAGTCTTCAAACTACGGTAGATATTGTTGGCGGGATTCTTAAAAGCGTTGATACTCGTGCCGAAAGCGTGACTTCCATCGCTACTAAAAAAACATTGAAAGAAAGAAAGAAAGAAAGGCAAGGGAAAAATAATAATAATAAGGGAGAAAAGAACAAGTTAGGTCGGGGTATATAACTGGAATAGGTCCCTGAAAGCGACACGGGAAGCAGAAGGAAATAAGAGACGGAATATTGCTATAAGATCTCGATATATGGTGTCTCAATCAAGGAGCAGACGCCCTTTAAGTGAGAGCTTCCCTCATAGCTTGCAAAAAGCTCTTCCCCGAGACGACATTTCCTGCGGCATGCACAGCATCCCATACCATCACTCCGCCAAAATTCGGCAACCCGCGCACCGCGGCAACGTACTTTCTCATCTCCTCGTGAGTCGCATAGCCTTGGCCCGCGGCCGTGGAGTTTCCGGGAAAGCCTGCGAAGACTCTGGTGTTGGCGGTGGTGCGCCCGGCGATATTCGCCGACCAGGTCTTGAAGGAGTTGACGAAGCTGCCGAGTTGGCAGGAGGGATTGTTGTAGTGCTGGATGAAGAGGTAGTCGACTTTGTAGACTGCGTCGCCGAGCGATTCTTCCGGCATATGGCATTGCGGGGCCGCGGATATGTAGTACTTTTTCGTGCCAGTTTTGAAGCATGAGCGGAGGGTGGAGATCAATTTTGGGTAGCCAAGGGGGTCTTTGTTTTCGTTATCTGGATGGATGCCATGGGTTAGATTTTTTTAGATTTTTCTGGAGCGGGGTCTTGTGGTGGGTATAAAGGGGACTTACCAATATCAAAACCGTCGATGATTGCTCCGCCGAAGGGCCTCTTGGCCTCCAGCCCCTTACCTTCACCAAACAGTTTCCAGAGCATTTCTCCCAAGTCTGTAGCGGACTTATCATCTGGCAAGGAATTCCCACCCGCCGTCTCTCCGCCGAGGCTCAAGAGTACCTTCTTCCCGGCAGCCTGACAGGCGATAATCTCCTTTCCCATTTCGGGGCAATCGAGCAGATCTGTTCCAGCAATCTTGGTCCCGCAGTGGCGACCCAAGTTCATGCCTGGAAGCCCACCGGCGCCTTTGTACACATTCAGGAACGCCAGAACGATGATATCGATGTTGGTATTTGAGCAATATTTGGACAGACTGTCGACCCCCAGCTCGCCAAACTGGCCAAAGTATGCAACCGTTTGGCCGGGTGTTGTATATTTCCCTGTTGGGAGGGCGGTGTTGATGGGAGACCCAACATCGCGAGCGCTGAGTGCTTCCCTAGGCAATACTGCTGCATTTGACAGGCCCAGTGTGACCAAGAGAAGGGCCTTCAATAGGAATGGAAACATTGTGATAGTAGAGATTGTGGTGAGCACGGCTCTGTAAATGAGTGGCCTGCTGAATAGCTTGCAGGGAGCGGAGCTCGAGGAGCGACTGACGGGGGCCGGAATGATTGGTGGTAATGGACTACTATTTGGGGGATACCTCACTCATTATCTATATAGCATATCCTCTGGGAAACTAGAGGTATAGTTGCACAAAGAATCCCAGCTGGCTTCTCCAGCAATGAGTAGGCTTGTCCTCTGTCATACTCTCAGATACACCCGGAGAATGACTCAAATGGCACCAAAATCTGATCGAAAGCCCAAAGTTACCCCTTCAGCCACCCTCATGCGTACTCGAGTGATTTGAGATTTGGCATCAGGACCACCTCAGCCCTGAGCGACCCTTGGTGGTACAAGTACCAGATCCATTAGCAACGATGTCTCTCGTTTGACATGCATAACAAACTTATCCCATTTCGCCAAGTTAGCCAATTGAGTAACACCAATTTTCTTGGGAGTAGTCGCAACCAGTAGCACAAGCACCAGGGAAGATGTTTTCGTGTGAGACAAGGCAGCTAACCAGCGAAATAATCCCAGACTTGCAAGGGAAGATCTCCCTGGGTACCGGCACCTAACTGCTTAGCCAAGCTGGAAATTAGGTTTAGCGGTATCCCCATCCCCTCCGAAACAATAGAGTACTAGTACGATATTCGAGTATTTGAGCGAAGTATGATAGAAGGTGTTTTTGTGGGTTCGTGCCTGTCCCTGCTTAGACCCGAACTCCTTGTGAATGAACATGTGATGGTATCCCAAGGCTTTGCTTCAGTCCAGGGCTCACACACGAACCAGTGGTGGAGGTGGTTAGAGTGCGTATGGCATGATACTTTACGATGGGGACCAGGTTCTTAGGGCACTTCTGTCCGTGACTGCGGACGGTTGTGACAGAGTTGTGTAACTTGGGCCAGAAGGTCACCCCCCTTTACCCCCCACCTCCGGGCAGGCGCCCAGAAATGGTTCGTAGCGCTTGAAAAATGAAGGGTTTTTTGCCCCTCCAAATTGTTGGATATAAACGAGAAGTATAAAAATAATTTAGTGTAGTAGAAGCACTCCTCCTCCTAACTGCACTTTAGCAATCAAACACCAACTACGGTACCAGGAGTTTGGTATTGGAATGTAGGGCTGCTCGCCGACAATGCCTGTTGGTCAAGAGACATCAGGTCCTCTCAATCATCCCCTAAGCAAGCCTTATGCAGTTGGTTTGGTGTCTTACCTCTCGAGCCATACCAAGCCAATGCCAGGGGCAAACCCGACATCGCCTCACTCCGGATATCGTCCATCGGCTCTGACTTGGCGACTTCGACGAGGTACTCGAGTACGGTATTCCCACGGACCAATAATTCTTCCACCACGTCACGAGTTCTCGAGACTTCCTATTGGAGAAAAGAGGCGGGCCTTTTGTTTATCCGCCAAGGGTTAGTAATTCGTCATACTGATAATCAAAAGTTGCATTTGTAGGTTCCTTTCTAAAAGTGACTCACAACGGTACCACAACCCTACCCCGTGACCCCTGATCAGTCCTCACTGGCCTCCTCACAAATGGAGTATAATGGAGGGGATATCCACCGAGCTAGAGCAGACGAACTATTTCTCCAAAAGGGCCAATTTCCTCATATATTTTGACCAGCTGTCAACCATCCTCCCCTGCCCCGGCACTTCTCAATTCACTGCTGCAACTGCTTTGCGTTCCAACCCCTTATATATCATCCCAAATGGCAAGACGATTGCGGCCTTCATGCAGAGGAATGGGAATAATTGGGATGCTGACTACTCGAGTACTCGGGGTAAGGGTGGAGCATTGGGATAAGCAGGGGGGGGGGGGAGATGGCTGTGCGAAGAGAAAAACAACTACTGATTGATTGGTTTGGCTATTACAAAAAAGATGTCCTAATACTTAGGCTTAAAAGATGTAAAGAGTGAAATAGGAAAAAGGATGATGAACAGCCCGGAATCAAATATTAAGAAAAATAAAAAACCAAAAGGTGAGTGTCTAGAATAGGATAGCTTGAATGCTTGAACTCGACAAGGTATGGAATAAGCCGTTGACTAAATTACAGACATATCAAGTTGATGCCAAATTTCCCAAAATGCATTCTTTATTACCTCTGGTGTAGTTAGGCAAGTAGGTAGAAATGTGTTATATTCCTTTATTTGATATTAGGTATCTTTATAGGTTTCAAATGAGGAGAGCGGGAGGGCGTTTGGAGATGTGGAAGGGAGTGCATAGAACATAATTCCTAATAAATACAACAGCTCTAGATGGAAACGTTATCCTTGATAACGGAGGGAGGATTATGATGAAGATGCCATTCTAATGAGGGAGGAGTGGAAGGTGGGGGAGAGGGAGGCAGGGGAGGGGGAGGTGATAGTTATGTAATATATAGAAAATAGTATAAAATTCAAATGTGATAGTATATAACTTAGAACCCAAATGTTAATATATAAGTAGGTAACACAAACTTGCATTATTGAAGGATTAGACAATTGTAACAGTTATACAATAGAGCCTAAGTGGTAGGCTGCTATCGCTTTGGTGTCTGAGGGAGACTTGCAAAGAGGAGAAGATAAGTGGAGTACAATAGAGTGGTATATAGAGCGAAGGGGAACAATAGGATCGCCGTTCAACCAAGTGTATTCACTGTCTAGGTATCTGTCTGAAGTCTGATGTCTCCTGCTAGCCAGGAAACTATTCTTAAATACATGAAATCTTGCCTGCAAGAGCAGAGTCTTTGGAAACCCGTAGCCACTATCATTACCAGTGAGTGTACAGCTACCGGAATCCTCTGGCCCAGACAGAGTCCAGGAAAGCCCGAGGCTTTCCCACAACACTGCCTCTATCCTACCACCAATTTACTTGACCTCATCCTTCCCTTGGAACACCTGGGGCATAATCCTGCCGATCCTACAAAGCATAGAGTAAGAAGTGCGCCGAAATCTAGAGATTCCGGTAGGGAAATCAAATACAAAAGAAATCAAATCAAATGAATGTAATCTGACAAAGGAAAGGCTAGTGAGAGCAGTAATAGAGGTACTGACATATGTACACATGTTACGTTCCCCAAATCTGAACAAAACTTATCTTCTCCTAAGGCCATAAGCCTCATTGTCGCTCTCCAAAGGCCAGAGCATAGAGCCATAATCAGTGTTGAAGTAGCTATAATATGAGCCTGCAGAATCATATTCCACATCATTATATGGTTCGTGCAGTTCAAAATATGCACCAGGCTAAAGAATGAGTATTACGTGGCTGTACAGCCTAATATGCCAAGACTTCACTATAAAATATCAAAAATCAGGTATCATACTAAGTATAATATTCAAATTTGAATCATATGTTCAGCTTCATTAGAGGTTGCTATTTGCCCAACTTCTTCAATTCTTCTCTCCTGTAACGGAATCCTACTATGTGTCTACTATTACTACTACTGACTTGAAGTTGGTTATTACTAATTTGGGTTTATTCCTGATAAGCGCTACTATTTGGTTGTTACTTCTTACTTGGTTATGACTTCCTAACTGGTTATTCTTTCCTTGTTTCGCTTATCACTACCCCTCCTTACTCCTACCCATTTGGGTATCGCTATCCTCCTGCTATACCTACTGGATTTGTATCGTATTAGCAATCTCTTGTTCCTTCTTGTTTGGTTTCCATTACTTGTTTTGTTAGCTCCATCCTGTCGCTTTTAACCATCTGTTTTTGGAATATGGTTACCTTGTTATGCTGCCTCTGTTAGCATGTTGTTGGACAGGATGTTTGCGCTTTTATTTAGTTTTTCTAAATACAATTTTTTGTATTTAAAGAGCCTGCAATCCCTTAAGGATTCGGACTCTCAAGCCTGACAGGACTATCATCTTCAATACTACAAGTTTAACGGTTACTCTAGTAGTTCCATACCTTTTACCTTGTCTATTGAAGACCTATCCATCGACGCTTCTCCCCCTATCCTTATAGTATCTTCAGAGATCCTTTGGGATTCTCGCGATACTTGGGAGCAGGTTACATCTCCTGATCTATATTTTGGATACCATAATCATGAACACTCTTAGTAGCTTTCCTTTTCAGACGTCCACCTTGCTTATCAACTAATCTCTTTAAGAGTATATTCTTTCTAGGCCAGGTCATTGCTTGTATCTAGTTGCATCATCAGTATTACAATTATAACTTCAATAGAAAATTGTTTTTAGGGTATGAAGACTTGTTGGATAATTACCCAAACAGCCTTGAAGGCAAGAAAAAATAAAATATTAATCAAATCAAGGTATTTGGAATAATTATGCAAGGAAAATCAGTATATTATTATAACTATCATATGAGTGCATTTCTCATCCTCCATCTCCTCTACACACCCGGCGATTGAAATCTCAATACCACGAGATATCATCACCACTTTCGTTTCAACTGATCCTCACCCTTTGGCCATGCCAAGGGGTGGGGATCTGTCTTGATGATTCCCACCTGTCCGTGCTCATTAGGGTCTACCTCTTTGAGTCTCCTCTCTCATCTTCTGCCATCTTTGTTGATGGTTCCTCTCCTTTCCCCGCTTTTGTTTTGCCTCGCTTAGCTTTTTTTTGCTCTGCCTTGCTTAACATTTGCACGGTTGGGAATTCCCTCTGGCCTGCCTATACGGCTGGGTGACGGGGTTGCAGTAGGGGGAAACCTTCTACAGGCCTACAGTTGCTTTGGCACTCTGTTGGTTGATTCCCCCACTCTCACTTTGATGAGAACTGCCTAGATGGCCATGCACACCATTCCGTTGGCCCTTAGGTCTACCCCTCCTCCATCCTCACCTCCGGACAGTTGATCGGCTGGTACCCTACAGCTCACCTAGATGGCACCTTACTGCCCCCCCTAAGCTGGTACGTTACTACCACCCCCAGGCTGACACTTCGTCCTCTGGTCTCAGCACGGGCCCTGCCACAAGCTGGCTTCGCTTCTTTAGGTTCCTCTTCTGAGTGGGCCCCTTTCCACCCTTGGTGCCAGGCTATATGCCCACAGGAATGTCTTCCTACTTTGTGCCCTTGCCGGCTTATTATGGGAGCTGGAACTACGTGTGTCTGGTACCTGGCCTTTGGTTTGACTTCGGTCTTAGGGGTTGGGGTTTTCTTGTTTTGTGTTCTCTTTTGTTGCATTTGGCTGGTTCACTGTCAGGGCTTGGAGTTGTTTTCAAGTTGGTTTTGTTGGCTCTTTGGTTGAGATTACTGCGTGGCAGCTTGTTAGGATGGTTTTTTTCACCGGTTGGGTTAGGTTTCCCTTACGGTTTTTCCATAGCTTTCCGGGGTCAGGGCAGGGGTGGAGGTTTGTTTACTGCCATAGCTACCGCTGCATGTAGATTCTGTACCTTAAACATGAATAAAAACTGAATTAATAATAAATAATATGAGTGCATTTCTGCGAAAAAGGGGAAACTTCCCCATTGCCACCAACTCAGATACATAGTTCCCAGTCTTAAGTACCTTATAGAGCAGCCTCTGACCTCTTCAGAATATATTTAGGCCCTGTTCGGCATGTACCAATAAAAATACATCACAATAAAAGTTGAAAATGTCATATAGCTAATAAAAAAATTCAGTGTTACAAAAATATATAGGCGTTCAGCATGGATTTTACAATTGTGGGAAAAATAGAAAAAACAGTCATAAATGGAGGTTAGGGCAAATGCCATAAATAAATTATACCTTGAGAAAAGATTGTTTGTAGATATGACAACAAATAAAAAATACTCCACAAACTCACTGCCAACTCACATCCTTCTATTTACCTAACCACACCATTAGTGCAGGAACCTATTTTGTTTTCTTTACTCTACTTACTCTAGCTACAAGTTCCTCTCACCAACTATTTATGAATTTGTAATCAGCTAACAGCTATTTTACAGGTTAGATTGTGTGAGAATGGGCAATAGTGTTTGGGTTGAAGATAGTGAAAGGTTCTTAGTTGAGGCTTTATTGAGACATGTTGAAGATGGTGATCAGGGAGAAAATGGATTCAAGATATCAGTTAGGTTAAGTGTTATCGAAGAGTTAAACACTGCCTATAAGGATGCTAGCAATAAACCTTTCACTATTGCTTAGGTAAAAAGTAAGGAAGTCATAGTAAGTTTACATCAAGTTACTCTAGTTTCTTTCCTTGGAATATTTAAGTATAGAATGAGTTGTGTACTGATAATTATGAAGCTAAAGAAGGAGTTTGATATTGTTCATGCCATTCGGCATGGTTCGGGGTTTGGGTGGGACGATATTCGAGGTCTGCCAACTGCCTCGGCTGAGGTGTGGAGAGTTTATCTAGAGGTAAGTTATTGGTTTATTATAGAGTTTCCAAAACTAATTAGTTTGAATTATTTGATAGAGTCATAAAGAGGGTACGAAGTATGGGCATAAAGGATTTTCTTTGTATGACTTATTAGCCAGTGTCTTTCTGGGAGTGCGAGCTTCTGGCAGCTTTGCTCGTAGTGCTTCTCGTCAGTCTGAGGTTGAGGAAGGCAAGGGTTCCCAGAGTGGAGAGACTGAATTGATGGCAACAGGAGTTTCCCAATGACATTCTGTGGAAGATCTGTCAGGACTTCTTGACTTTAATTTCCAGGATGGGTTGGGAAATCCTGAGTTTGAAAATTGGCATGCTTCTCTAATTGTCAGTCGACAAGGATCAAATTCTTTATGCCATTGGAGAACCACCCAAGACTCTCAAAATTTACCTATAATTTCTCTGTCCCCAAATGCGTTACCGTAACCTGAACTAGTTCGTAAGAGCCGTCGACAAACAAAGATTATACAAGCTTCCTTGACTACACCACTTACCCAAGCAACAAATGAAACTATTCACCAAAGAGAACATGACATCCAGTCCAAACATGAGCGGGGTATTAAGATTCTTGAAGAAAGCTACTCTGATAAACTACCGATGGAGGAGATAGTGAAGACAGGCTCTAGTTTTGAGGATAGGGTAAAAGCTTGTATGTTTATTGGACTATCAGCTGGGATAGTTGGAGATGCATGGATCAGAGGACAAATTGGGATGTAATGGAACTGTTTGGAAGCTAAACTGTTTATTCCAAGTGTTATTTTTTTTTTTTCTATCTCTAGTTTAGAAATAGAATTTTTTTCTTTATCACAACCTACCATTATGTGACAAACTTCTTAATGTGATCTATGTTGCTCAAGATACAACTGATAATTACACCACATATTTTTCGCTATTTTGCTCTCTAATCTCCACCATAGCTCTTGCAGCTGTTTCTACTTCTACACTTGCTACTTCCTAACTTCTATGATCAGTATTCATACACTCCTCCTCTCCATCACTATTTCCCATATGTGACTCATGTGGCCCTCTTTGTGAACTGTCTTTATTTGATAATGTTAGTAATAAACTTACGACAGAAGAGGATATTGATAGATATAGAATGTGAATGCAAGTGAGAGCAAACCTGGTTCATTGAAAGAAGAAAGAGCATGCTCTGCTTCGGGAGATTCCTTGCGCATAAAGTTATGCAAGACCATAAGGGCAACTACAAGTTTTACTTGACTAACCATGGGATACTCTATTCCTCCTCGTAGAATAGAAAACCGACATTTTAGAATTCCAAAAGATCGCTCAATC
Organism: Tuber calosporum; assembly: GCA_003316355.1. Taxonomy (NCBI): domain Eukaryota; kingdom Fungi; phylum Ascomycota; class Pezizomycetes; order Pezizales; family Tuberaceae; genus Tuber; species Tuber calosporum. Next base: position 26,091 of record QFET01003006.1, read on the forward strand.
ACGTTTCGTAATTGAGAATGGCAAAGATTAAAGAGCTCATCTTTATTTCTTGGCCTATAATTCAATTGAGTCTAGTTAGCTCAATTCTGCAGTTTATTTTTGTATTGTAACTTGGTTAAAAGTGCTGGTCTGAACTTACTTGTTTTGTGATTGATAGTCCTCCTGTAAATGATATCTCACACCAGGGTATGGAGTCAAGCATTTACTGCTCAGAGCATACCCAGCATTACCAAGATAGTACTTGCCCTCAGGAACAGAAAATCCTTTAGTTAAAGAATCTTTAAACACTCTCCTATCACGAGCCGAGCCCTCCCATCTACAGAGTATAAAGCAAAAGTACATGTTGAAGGTACAGGCTGCAAACACGTTTTGGGAGATCTGCCCCTTGCGGTTACGATAGCTGGCGACATAAACATTTGGAACATGAGCAGTAATATGTTTTCTATCAATAGCACTCAGTACATCCTTGAAAAATAGATAATATCTGGGGTTCCGGCGAACTTCGTATAGACATTCATCTGCTGAAGGCCTGATTAACTGGTCCACTTATGCTGTCAAACCACTAGAACAAGGTTAAAATCTCTTGTTTAAAATATAATTAGCTTTCAACAATTCTCAACCAAAGGGAACAAGCATTTACAAAAATATAATCTTTAAAAACTTACCCGCTTATACTATCTGCAATATGCTGAAATCTTTCTTGTATACTACGATTTGAGCTATTATGCAACACAGTTTAAACAAACATAGCTACTTGTTCTTTAACTGCTATGTGCTGGATGCTTCTCAAATGACCATTGTTTTCTAACAAATCACACAACTGAAAAAACACTCTTCTCGACATGTGGAAAACTTCCTGGACCGTGGTTCTCTTGTATGTACTGATAAGAGTTCTTCCAAATTAGCTTCACCTGTGAGAAGTGACGTGCGAAGTCTTGCGAGCTCGAATTGATTGCCGAAATATTCAGCAACAATGCTGATAATTTGAAGTAAATAGGTAGAATAGATACGAGAGTGTAGATTTGTCTTAACAGACTCGGAGTCGGAATTGGAGAGGCTTCCAACTGACGACAAGCTGTCCAAATCAAGGGCTTTTGCTCTATTGATATTTGACGGTAGGGGCTCATCCATTATAACGAAAATAGGTGATAAAGGCGTGTGGATTTCTTGATAAATTTCTCTCTATTCTGAGTTCTTTTCTAACACATAATAATAATATAATCTTTTTACAATATTCAAAAACATGCATCACATTTCACGATTCTAAACTTAGCCCTACAATAAATATATACAATAAAAACATATAAACACAATAAAAATATATTATGATATTTAAGTACACACCAAACACCCCCCTATATAAAAACTTTAATATGCCAAATTTTATGCTATAAAAGTCACTTTTATGCTATAAAGGTGACAGGCCGAACAGGGCCTTAATTAAAAAAATGAATAAGTTTTGAGGATGTCAGCAAAGGGGGAAAGATTTTTACAAAAAAACTTTTTTACATAGAATGATAGTCAATCCTGGAATATACCTTTTAGCTAATTTTCAAATATATCCAGGTGTACAATATGATAAAATTAACAAATTTGACAAAATTGTATAGATTTTCATATATTTTACAGACATTATAAACTAATACTAATCACATCAAATGCAACTACCCTAAAGCGCAAAGGTGACAACCAATTACAAAATGGAACCTAAATCCTGATTCGTAATGATTAATTAGAGAAAAATAATTAGGTTTACAAATGCAAATAAATATTATTTTTAAAATCAAAGCCTTATGGATACATAATTTAACTTGATTCATAGAGCAGTGGAAGAGGAACAGAAGACAACTTAACACTTTCAAACCACAATGAGTGCAGAAGATAGAGCTTGTAAGTATTATGAATCTAAGCACCTATTTAATGATAATTATTATTTAGCTGATAATGTAGATATAGGCAATGATACTACAGATGAGGAAGCTTCGTCAGAGAATGAATCACTGGGTGTTACAGATTGTGAATTTGATGGAAGATACTTTACAGAAAGAGGTAGATTGAATTCCTCATAGTATAACACCTTGTAGTAAAATATATTTAATAACTAATGATGATTATCTTGCTAGAGTCAGATACAGGAGAGGAAAAACAATCAAATCGATTCTCATCGAGACTGAAGCATCTTCAACACTCTTGTACCTGTTTGGAAAACTGCCCTGGAAAAGCTGATTCTCCATTATGGATAAATTAGTTGTCCTATCATGATAAGTTGCCAAAGATGCAAAAGAAAACTATGATAACCTATATTCTATCGCCACGATTATCAACAAATCCAAAGGTGTTCGAGGATCATCCAACATACCTTCATAAAAATCAATTCCGCAAGTGTAAGAACCGGCAAATCAAGTACTATCTACCCTTTGTCAATGCAGTTTGCCATCCCGTGTTTAGTGCCTTTTGGAACATATTCAAAAACTCTCTCTATTCTCTTGTCCAGCATCTCAGAGATACCCAATTGCCAATTCTGAAGGCACATGGCAATCACAATCGCCAACCGCATAACAAGCTTCCTAGCAAGGTTACAACATCAGTGATTGAATTTCTCTTGAAGCTGAAAGAGGAGGAAGGTGAAGCTATTGCGACAAGAACCTATAAGAAAAGGTTATCAAGTGGAAATACTATTCGGTATATGGAATTAGAAATGATTACCTATTTGCCATCCCACCTCTCCTCTCAGAAGATCTATGATCACTATCTTGTTTTAAAACAAATAAGGACTGAAAGACTTGATATTTCGTTCATGAAGTTTTATCGTATCTGGAAAACCGCGGAACCATTACCGCATATGAGAATTCGAAAGCCATCCAAAAATATTTGCGATGAGTGTACAATTTTAAGAAATCGTACAAGACTACCTGTAAGCACTGCAATAGTGTCTTCAGATGAAAATTTGGACAATCAGGAGGATCCGCAGCTTCTAGAGGACCAGGTACAAGTCCTGGACCAACATACAAAAGAGTATCGAGCATGCAGAACATCCTATAAATCTAGAATTAACTCTGCCCGTACTTTGCAATCCGATACGAGTTGCTTCTCTTTCGACTTCCAACAGGTTGTTGAAATACCCAGAGTTCTATATTAGCCTTCGCAATGGTACTACTGGTTACCCTTCAAGCTTTATGTTTTTGGCATAGTTGATGATGAGATTAATCAGCACTATCATGCTATGTTTTCAGAAGCACAGTAAGGAAAGGCCGCACACCAAGTTGTATCAATTCTTCATTGTTTTTTGATCTCAATTTCTCAGCTTAAGCCAGATATTCATCTGTGGGCTGATAATTGTGGTAGCCAAAATAAGAATAAAAAATTGGTTTGGTACCTTTGCTGGTTCGCTGCAACACAAGAACTTAAAGAGATAGTTCTTGGATTTCAGATCAAAGGGCACACACAGAATAAAGTAGATCAGGGCTTTGGGACTGTAAAACAGCAAGCCAATCGAAATGAAGTCTAGGCACCCGAGATGTATGCAGACCTTGTCAATACTGCAGATAGTGGTGGAAAGATTCGTGCAGTACGATTCTTCAATGATCCTGAGGGCACAACTTTCCGCAACTGGGAATTAGAAATTAATCCGTACCTCAAACCCCTTACTGGTATCCAAGCTTACCACTTTTTCCGCATTTCTACATCTTCTGCTGGGATTGTTGAAGTCAAGAGACTTCCTCATGATGAATCGATCCGGATAGCTCTCCGAAAATTAGATGTCTCTCTGAGAGATTTCAAAAGTAAAGAGCCTATTCCATTATTGGATTTGGGGTTGAATTCAGAAAAACGACATGATCTCAGGAAAAAGTACTCGCCTTATGTTCCTCCCATCTACCAAAATAATTGGTATTACTCACAGCCAGGTCAAAGCTTGTATTCCCCTGTTCATCAAATGAAAAATCCACGCGCACAGAGAGCCAAGGTATCTAAATCAATCGTTAGTACTGCATTTGAGCATGAAAAAAAAGACCCAGATTGTAAGTTCTAATTACTGCAAGAATGGATAATAATTGGGTAAAAAATGTAGAAAATAATTACTTAATAGTCTAATTGCATCAAGATATAGGAAAAATTAGAGACAATCAAGCAGAGGTCTTTCCTGACAAGGAAGTAAAACAACGACGTGGCCGACCCCCTGGATCAAAAAATAGGCGTAAAATACTGGACTTAAGTTAGGGCTACTAAAACTTTTAAGTTTCATTGATTTTATTGTTTTTCAGTTATGATACCTTCTCATAAATACTACTGCTTAAACCCTACTTTACTTCCAGATTTTTATAAAAAAATATTTTTGCATAGAAATACATATATAAAAATTGTGATTATTTCTACCTTATTTTGGAAATTTTTATGACTTTGGTTGTAAAGCTATTTTAGTTTGTTTATCACAAAACTGTTTTGACCTTTTTCTCAAGTAAACACTGGTTGCTATGCAAACTAAAAACACATATAACTCCAAATATCAAAAAACTAAAGGGCTGTTTGGCAGACCGTGATTTGAAATAACAGAAATTTGAAATCACATTTTGGAGAT
>QFET01003009.1:0-55146 GCA_003316355.1 Tuber calosporum
AAGAACTAAGAGAATACATCAGGGTCAACAAGAACCGGGGCTGGATTCGAGACTCTTAAGAAAACGGGGGATCACCAATCCTGTTTGTTAAGAAGAAAGACGGCAAGCTAAGGCTATGCGTGGACTACCGAGGGCTCAACGAAGTCACCAAACGAGACCGATATCCCCTACCACTGATAGGAGAAGCCCACGATAGGCTTAGAGGAGCCAAGGTCTTTACTAAACTAGACATCCAAAACGCATATCACAATATCAGAATCAAATACGGAGACGAATGGAAAACTACCTTTACCACCAAATACGGCATATAGGAATACACGGTCATGCCATTCGGACTCAAAAATGCACCTGCAGCGTTTCAGCGATGGGTCAATAGGATTCTCAGCAGTTTCTGGATATCTGTTGTATCGTCTATTAAGATGATATTCTGATATATTCAGAAAACCTGGAACAACTCCGAACCCATGTCAGGATGATTATCGAAGCCTTGAGAAAAGAAGGGCTGACACTGAAGCCATCGAAGTGCGAATTTCACAAGGAACGAACTGAATACCTAGGCTTTATCATCAACAAGGACGGAGTCAGCGTTGATCCTATCAAAACAAAAGCAATATGGGAATGGAAACCACACGAATGCAAGAGAGGAATACAGTGCTTTATGGGATTCTGCAACTTCTATCGACGATTCATAGAAGGGTTTAGTCGGATAGCTAAACCACTCTAGCAACTGACGAAAAAGGACTGCAAATGGAACTGGACCGAGAACCAACAAAAAGCATTCGATGAATTGCGGGGGCGACTTAATTCAGCCCCACTACTGGTACACTACGATCCAACCAAGGAAATCATGATTGAGACCGACGCTTCAAAATATGTATGCACAGGCATTCTATCACAGAAGGGGAGCGATGGAAAATGGAGGCCAGTGGCATACCAGTCAAAAACAAGGACGCCCACGGAATGCAACTACGATGTCCACGACAGAGAGCTCTTAACCATTGTCCAAGCGTTGAAAGAATGGAGAAGATATGCAAAAGGAAGCAGACACCAGGTCCTGGTCCTTACAGACCATAAGAACCTGGTACCATTTACCACGACAAAAGTGCTTGCCGACAGACAAATCCGATGGAGCGAGACCCTCAGTCAATACGATATCAAAATACAATACCTACCCGGGAAGGAAGTGCGCAAACCAGATGCCCTTACTAGGAGAGCAGAAGATGTCCCGAAAAAGAACGATGAGAGGATCCTACAAAAACAAAGGATCCTACTCCCAAAAGAACAATACTTCGAAGCCATGGAAGTGGTCAAGTTTGTCGCAGAAGATTTTGGCATCCGTGAAGCAAGCACGAAAGACAGACAGATAAGAGCAATCCATGAAGCCCTTAGGAAAGGAGAGAAAGAAATGAAAGGAATGGCTCTAGGGGCATGTGAATGGAAGGAAGGATGCCTATGGCATCAAGGAAAGATTTGGGTACCGGAACACGAAGAGATCAGAACTCAAGTCATACGACAAAATCACAATAACCCAGCTGGGGGGCATGGCGGGACTAGCAAAACTACGGAACTACTATCCCGACAATATTATTGGCCAAAGATGCGAGACGACATAAAGAGATATGTCAAGAATTGCGATACATGCCAAAGAACGAAATCGATAAGGCATGCGCCCTACGGACTACTACAACCGAACGAGGTACCACACCAACCATGGAAATCGATAGCAATGGACTTCATCACGGACCTGCCGAAATCAGACGATTATGACGCCATCCTGGTGGTCATCGACCGCTTGACAAAAATGAGCCATTTTATACCCTGCAACAAGGATATGAACACCAAAGAATTTGTCCAGATATTCCTACGGGAAATATTCTGGCTCCATAGACTACCACAAGATATCATCACCGATAGAGGAACGCTATTTACATCAGACTTGTGGAAAGAGACTACAAAATCCCTTGGAATTGAACGAAGAATGAGCACCGCCTTCCATCCACAAACCGACGGACAAACCGAAAGGACGAACGGAATACTGGAACAATACCTAAGGGCCTATGTCAACTATCAGCAAGATAACTGGGTGGAATTACTACCATTAGCGGAATTTGCATACAACAATGGAAAACAGGAAACCATTAAAACCACACCCTTCTACGCAAACTATCGACAACATCCGGAACATGGTGCGATAGGCTACATGATACCAAAGGAAACCACGAAAAAGGAAGATATGGGTCAGCTGCACACTATCCTACGTCAGGAAATGGTCTATGCACAATTACGACAAAAAGAAAACTACGATCATTACAGAAAACCCGATCCGAATCTCCAGTCAGGCGACATGGTCTGGTTACTGCCAAGGAATATAAGGACCACAAGACCATGCAAGAAGCTGGATTACAAGAAAATCGGACCATTCAAGATCCTCACGAAGGTGGGCACAAGTGCCTATAAATTGGCCTTGCCCCAACAGATGAAGGTCCACAACACCTTCCACATCTCACTCGTCGAACCATACCAAAACAATCAGTTCCCCTCACAAAAGCAATCACAACCACCTCCAATCGAGATAGAAGGAGAAAGCGAGTACAAACTCAAAGAAATCATTGATTCACGCATACACTGAAAACGCCTACAATACAGAGCCAAGTGGACTGGCTACTCACCAGAACACGACAAAACTTGGTACCTTGCGGAAAACTTCAACAATGCCAGCATCCCCATTGAACGTTTCCATCAGCAGTATCCAAGAAAACCCAGAGTGGGTTACAGTCAAAATCGAACCCACGAGGCAAGACCCAACGCCATTGGGTCCAGACGAAGGCTGGGGCGATAGCCCCAAGGCTACTACCCCTACCAGCCCGCCATACGCTACTCAGGAAGAAAGGGAAAAGCAGGCAGCACACAACGCTCTTTCGTGGACTGCCTGTTACCATGATTCCTGCAACATTCATTTACGCGACAAGGAAGGAAGCAATTGGTTTCCACGACAGCCCAAATTGCGCAAACCGCAACAACCACACAAGGAGACATCTTGGAAACACTGTTTCAAGGACACCTGTCGTACTCACAGACACGACAAAATCGATGCTGGGTTTTACCCAAGACGAACTGGGGAAGTGGCACCCCTTACGGAAAACGATGCACGTATTAGGAAAAGAAAAACAACTGTGAGGACCCAGTAGAAGGGAGAGGGGGGTGAAAAAAGTGAAATCGAGACAATCCCCGACGAAGAGAGTTTGCAACGACAATTGCAAGGGCTACGAGAACAACTTGGTACCTCCGAAGCCACAATCGATGCCCAAAGAACTGATATGCGGACATATCAGAGAATGATTGATGACCGGGACCGGACTATTAGGGTGGCACACACCACCTTAGAGGAAGTCTGGAGGAACTACCAGTCGGCCGAACATCAAGTTCGGAAATTTAAAAAGGAACTGCGCAGGTTTGGAGAAAGCCTGATGAAGATGGGACGTTAAGCCTGAAGGGACTCAGGCTTTAGAGAGAGGGGAGCTAATGTCACGATTGGTGACTAAGCAAGGCAGAATTTCGCATGACTCATAGTTATGAGTAACAAGGTTGTTATATTTCGCACTATGACTCATTAGATGTCATGGGGTTTCAGATGATGCACACTTGTGCAATCCTTGTTATGGTGTGATTGGTTGATCGTGCGCACGACTCACATTTGTGAGTCATATGATGTAATGATTTTTCGCACATGACTCACACTATGAGTCATGGGTTTCACGCATGTGACCACTTTAGGGCACATGACTTATTATATGAGTTATGATTGGCTGGCGCGCAGCGCAGTTGACTCAGAGGAGTCAGCTGATGGATTTCATACTATGACTCACTATGAGTCATAGAGGTCGTGTGACTCACAGGTATGAGTCACCAGGGATAGGGTTGAGGGAAGAGTACCTATATAAGGGCCTCTAGGCGAACTGTAGTTAAGACTCTTCACGCAACCATCTAAGTTCTTTCCTATACAATTACTTTACCTCTTTACCGTTCCATTCCCTATTGGCGTTGTGCGATAGGAACCATAGGGTTCAGCTATCAAGACAACATAGGCATAGGCCTAAGAGCAATAGTGGAACTCCGCCTAGTACTACTCATTGTAATAGTACTCATACCCTGGTGGCTGAGATTAGCGCCATACCCCATACTGGACTACAACAACGGCCCGGTCATATTCATCCAGCCCAAAGAGAAGTAGTTACCTGTTGCAGAACCAGCTTACCGCATAGGATCGTAACAGGTAAAAACTAGGGTTAAGAAGGAGGCTGTAGAGACAGCCACTGATTAGACAACCAGGAAGGATATGAGCAAACCAAAATGCGAGAAACAGGACTAGACTGCATACAATATGCAAGGGTTTCTTTGTACTATGTTGAAGGCTTTACGTGATTCTGTGTTCTAAGTAGGTTATATCTAATCAATTCCTGAGCTACACTTTGTAGGTTCCTTTAGATTGACTGCTAGCCCTTGGGGTATGGAAGCTGTTTTACACAATGCCCCCCCTCCCAGAGTAAACTATGATTCCCAAAAGCCTCTATTACACTCATGTTTGAAATGCTCTCTTGCGATATACAACTTTAGGCTTGATCAAGAGTTCTTCCTTCCTACAGAACCATATATAGGACTATAGCTACCAACCTACATACAAGTACTCTGAACCAGAAAGGAATCAATCGCTTTCTTTTTTCAGACTATCAAAGAAGTATTTGCATGATGACTGTCTTGCCCTTGCTATGTAAACCCATTTTGACCATGGCATGGTCTTTTTCTTGTTCCAATGTTTCCGTGTTTGTAAGTGCCATGAAGATGTTACCGATTCCGATGGTTTTGATTTTGTTGTCCCACAGCCCATCTCTTACTGGGGACTTTCTTCGTTTCCTGACTCTTCGGGTGTTTCTCTTCTCTCCATTTCGTGTAGGTTGGTTCCTGGTTTCCAGCGATTATTGTTGGTCTTGCTGTTGAACTGCCTAGTATAGTCCTTCTCATCTCTTGCATTTCGGCAATTACTGAATCTGTGCACAGGTCTGACGCATTCTAGGCATAGGTTGTTGTCCCTTCTTCTTGTGAATTCTGCTCGTGAGAGGTTTAGTCGTGGACGCCTTCTGGTAGCATCCAGGTCCATTGGGTCGCCTCGGGTTTCCATATTGTTGCCCGACTTCCAGGTTCCGTTATTGTTCCTGGGCGTTTCTTGTTGTTGGATAAAGGTACTGTTGTTTCCTTAAAGGTGCTTGATCATGTTGATCCAGTTTTCTTTTTCAATTGCCCAAGCTTAAAGGGCATCGACATTTGCCGCCACCATGTGGTCCGCTGCCCATGTGTCCTGGAGCGTTCAGTTACTTCCTTTAAGGAATTGGCGTCTTAGTGTACCATCATCCTCATTCGCCTCTGTAGCTGTGAGGCGAAAGTCATTCCAGTATTTCATGACTGGTTCCTTGCCTTGCCTCAGGCAGTCGAGTTTTGTCCTAGCTGCATTTTCCGCATCCACATCCCCCAACTGGTCTTTGAGTGCTGTAGTGAAATCTTCATATGTAGTCCAGGTCTCCGGCTTGCGTCCTTTTGCAAATGGGGTTATCCAGCTTGCTGCTGCCTCCCTTAACAAGCTCTTGACGTAGGTGATGCGTTCCGTATGTCGTGTTTCTTGTGTCCCTTCAAAGTATAATTGGAATTGCACTAAGAAAGTTCGTAGTTTGGTCCTTGTTCCATGGAAGGTATGGGGTTTCTCGACCTTGATCCAGTTGTTGGTTGTTTCTCGCTGGTTGTTTATCAGAGTCAAGATCTCTTGGAACTCTGCAGTTGTAAATCCTGCTAGTTGGATTCCTGCTCCACCACCGGCAGTTGCTGGTCCCAGAGCTGACATCCTCTCTTGTCTTGGGGTTTCGGGTTCCAGAGATCCTGTTGGTGAGGCAGGCTCAGGTGTCACTGGACTTGTGGTTCTTTGTGACTGGGTTCTGGATAGATTAGTGCTAATTGCTTCTTCAAGTGCCGGGCCAAGTGTTGAGATATCGATTTCTCCCTCCGTAAGGTCGATGTCGTTATCCGTAGAGTCAGCCGTTTTGTAGTTAGGTGTTGCTTAGGTGACGCAACTAAATGTTACGATCCTATGCGGTAAGCTGGTTTTGCAACAGGTAACTACTTCTCTTTGGGTTGGATGAATATGACCGGGCCGTTGTTGTAGTCGGGTTAGGGGCGTGGCGCTAATCTCAGCTACCAGGGTAGGAGTACTATTGCAACGAGCAGCAATAGCCGGGTTTCCTCTATTGCTCTTAGGCGTATGCCTACGTTGTCTTGATAGGTGAACCCTATGGTTCCTATCGTACAACGCCAATAGGTAAATGGAATGGTAAAGAGGTAAAGTAATTGTATAGGAAAGAACTTAGATGGTTGCGTGAAGAGTCCTAACTACAGGTCGCCTAGAGGTCCTTATATAGGCAATCTTCCCTCAACCCTAACCCTGGTGACTCATACGTGTGAGTCACACGACCTCTATGACTCATAGTGAGTCATAGTATGAAATCCATCAGCTGACTCTTCTGAGTCAACTGCGCCGCGTGCCAATCAATCATAACTCATACAATGAGTCATGTGCCCTAAAGTGGTCACATGCGCGAAACCCATGACTCATAGTGTGAGTCATGTGCGAAAATCATTACATCATATGACTCACAAATGTGAGTCATGCGCACGATCAACCAATTACAACATAACAAAGATTGCACAAGTGTGCATCATGTGAAACCCCATGACTTCTAATGAGTCATAGTGCGAAATATAACAACCTTGTGACTCATAACTATGAGTCATGCGAAATCCTGCTTTGCTTAGTCACCAATTGTGACATGGTGTTTTCTTTTGTGAATTTATCTTGTAAAGCATTCCTGATAGCAGGGGGTGTTTTATAGGTAGCTAACAAAATAAGCTATTGTGGATTTGTCGTTTCAAGAAAGTAGGCTGAGGCCTATTTGAAGCGATCGTAAAATTAATCTATTTTCTCTGAGTTATAATTTCCATATTCAAACTCATCTTCCTTTGACTGAGTTTCCTTTTCTGTTACTCTGTCCCCGCTGTTATATAAAATAAGGACATAGTAAGAGATATCACACCAGGTCTGGTAGTTTTCAGGGCCAGTGAGCTTTGGAATTGAGCTCAATTTGTAACTGAGTTCCCAACTACGTTTGGAGTTGTTGGCATAAGATATGAGGTTTGGTTCAAGAGTTTCTGGGAGGGGAGGAGAATAAACCATGGTTTCTGCCATGGCTATTTTATCTTGGTAGAGGCTAAGTGACTAAGCTTGCTAAGTACCAGTAGTTTGCTTGGCACTTGGAGTGGTTAGGCATGGAAAAATGCCTTTCTGTAAGAACTCCCTTTTAAGGAAGCTGAAAACTCAGGGTTAGCGAGGAGTACTAAGACTTTTTAGTATCGATTTGCCAAGAATGTTTTACCAAGAACGATTTTTTTTGATTCAAAATGTTTCAATGTTACATCAAATATTTTTCAGTTAAATATTTTTTTGTTTCATTTTGGAACTAATTTGTTTCGTGGTGAAAGAGGATAGTATGCAAGTGTAAGTTGAATAGCTATGGATGTCACTGGCTGATAACCTATTAAAATTATGGGTATTGGTAAGATCTTATATCATCAGTACAAAAATACAACACAATATTAAGCGTATACTGTATGTATGCTTGTGAGGAGTATTGTAGTCTGAAGGTAGATTGGTAGTAGTTCTTGTTGTTAATCAACTAAACAAAGTAGGGAGCAACCAGCAATTTGTACAGGTATGTATCCTCCTTGAACTCAGTAACAAAATAGGGAAAACATTGTAAGAAACATAAGTGCGAACATGTTTGACCCTGAAAAACTACCAGGGAAATTCCAACAAAATATCTGTAATCTGATGTGGTGTGTGTGAAATAAACTGAAAGATAATACATGCTACATGACTGGAATAGGTCACTATTCATGGAAAGTTAACCGAGAAATCCCGCATATAAAATAACAAATATATGCCTTGATTCTCAATCATTATCATCAAATATAATCAAAAATATGATATGCTCTCTTTGTAGTAATGTCCATAGTTTTCCTAAGTCAACTGTAAATAACCAGTCAAAGACATAAACATATATTACCATAGAAAATATATATATGAAACCAATTGAAGAATTTCAACACAAACAAGTACAGTAATTGCAATAAGGAACAAACTCTCCCCAAAATCATGCCAAAACCATTGTTTCGGTAGAAAAACTATATCTTGGCAGAATTTGACGTTTCCCCACATACCACTCTTGAGGAGTTGGGAATCGAGTGGACATTTGTATCCAGAAAATGTCGTTCTTACTGCCTTCAGTGGTTTTACAGATAGTTTGTATTTTTGTGGATTTTCTCCAGCGTGAAATCTTAGTGACAAGTCTGCTATTTATGCGGTAAAATCGCACGTGCCCACTCACTTTCTCATCCCAATAATGTAGTATCGTTGGAGAACTAGATTTGTGACCACATACACCAGTATGCAAGATAATATATATTTAAGGAATAGTGCCCAACTGACGAGCTCAACAAACAAGGTACATACAAACTCGACCAATCGCAAGCAATCCCCTAGGAAACTATAAAAAAGAAATATTGTCATAGGAAAGTCCCGACTTAGTATGTCTCACATGTCGATCTATACTGCGCATGAGAAAGAGAAATGACCAGGAGGAAAAAAACCAAACCAAACAAGATAGGTCATTCCTTACACCCAGGCTCTTTCAAATTCCAAAGGAATCACCTATTTTTATTCACTTGAACCAAAGACGAAACGACAGTGGATGACAAATCAACCTAGGCTGCTGGTCTAATTTCCAGGTTGGCCATGGGGGCTGACGTAGAACTAGGCCCCCCCCTCCTTGGGGTTTTGCTGCTTGGCCGCTAATTTTCCCCCCTTTTTCTCTTTCTTTTTATCCTGGGCGGCCGCCTCCTGCTTACCACCGTATCTGCTCCTCCATTCCTCAACCTGCTTCTCCTCAATCCTGCTGAAAAGGTATTCAGCCCTTCCAATGACGTGACCTGGAAGCAAGCTATCGGCATCCCAAACATCTGGGATAGATCGGAGTGGTGCGTTGAGTTGCTTGACTATCGATTCAGAAGTTGCAGGCATGTATGGATAGATGAGGGCAGAGAGGAGGTATATGAGATTGAGGCCGAAACCAACTACGGCAGCTGCTTTCTCAGGAGAGTTTGTGAACAATGCGCTGTCTAGTTTGTTGTCCTGCAAGAACCTATTGCCTTCACCAGAAATTGCCATAGCCTTCTCAAGACCTGCGCGGATATGGACTTCCTCGAGCTCTCCAATATAAGATTTCAGCAGTGCATTGACCGATTCCTTATATTGATTAAAAGATAAATCATGGATCCCGGCAGTGTAATCAGGAACCACCCCAGCATATTTAGCATTGACAAACTTGATAAGGCGGTTAACAAAGTTTCCGAGGTTCGCTAGAAGTTCAGAGTTGTTCTTGGTAGCAAAATCCTGCCAGACAAATTGAGTGTCACCCGTCTCTGGGCGGGAGGACAAGAGGTAGTAACGCCAAACCTGATAAAGTCAGTCATAATTGCTCCTGTAATAATGGAATATAGTAGGTATCATACGCTAGGTGGGATTCCGGTGTCTTGGGCATTGTTTCCAAATACACCAACCCCTCTGCTCTTGGAGAACTTGCCCCCCTCATATTGCAGATACTCAGTAGTACTGATATGGTGCAACATAGTCCAGTTTCCCTCTCGAGTGCCAATTTTAGTTCCAGGGAAAACAACAGTGTGAAAAGGAACATTGTCTTTGCCCATGAACTGGTAAAGCTTAACTTCGTCCTTATTCTTCCACCATTTCTCCCATTCCTTGGTGTAATTGGCAGTGATAGAAATATATCCAATGCAAGCATCAAACCACACGTACATAACCTTGTTCTCATAGCCCGGAACAGGAACCGGAGTTCCCCAAGTAAGATCCCGCGTAATGCATCGTGGTTTAAGCCCAGTCTTCAGCCAAGACTCAGTGATTATCCGACCGTTCTTGGACCATTGGCCCTCTTCAGAAGTTTTGTTAACCCACTCCTCAATTTCGGGCTGGAGTTTGTCGAGTTGAATGAAGATGTGTTTTGAGTCACGTTTGACAGGGCTAGCTCCATCAAGTTTGCATCTCGGGTTTATAAGCTCGAAGGGATCAAGTAGAAGACCGCAAGTGTCGCATTGGTCACCTCTTGCGTCCTCATAACCACACTTGGGGCATGTGCCCTCAACAAACCTGTCGGCCAAGAATCCTTGATGCTTTTCACAAAACAGTTGAGTCATAGACTCTTCGGCTAGGAAATCATTCTTCTGAAGGTTCAGAAAGATGTCTTGAGCTATTTCAGTCTGAGCGTCCGTCGTAGTCCTGCCAAAATAATCGAAACCGATATCAAACCATTCGTAGACCCCGGCATGAAGTGCATTGTACTTGTCACATAGAGCCCGAGGGGTGACACCCTCCTCTAGAGCCTTAGTTTCTGTGGCAGTTCCATACTCATCAGTTCCGCAAATGTAGAGGGTATTGTAATTGCGAGCTTTTGCGTATCTGAGTGATTGTTAGTGAACAATGCACTAAGATGCAATAAACAACGGTCTTCTTGCCTAGAAAACGCGTCTGCGCTGAGAACACTTCCGACAATGTTCCCAAGATGAGGCACATTATTGACATAAGGAAGCGCTGAGGTGATGAGAACATTTCTCTCCCCAGGAGCCGGGAGTCTACCCGTAGAATTAGCTCCATGCGGATAGCATATGGTATATGACCCTTTCTTTCTGGGACTTACATAGACTCGTTAGGATCCTTAATTTTTATGCCCGTGCCCTCTTTGATCTTCTGAATCATCTCATGTGGCGTGCCATCGACTTGAACTGAAGTGCTCTTTACAATACCCTTTTCAGCACCCTTTCCAGTGCTCTTTGCGACTAGCTTGTCTGCTGTGTGAGTGGCAGCTTGTTCAATTCCAATCTTTGCCCACTCTGTCCCAATAGTTCCGACGAGCCAGCTCGAGAGTACAGATCTGTCATCTGAAGTCGAGGTTGAAGCCAAATCCCACAAATTTGAGAAGATAATTACCTCCGCAGGACTCGGCGGGAGTGCTGGGCACTAGGTAAAACACAAAGGTTAGTGTGGTAGGATCGTTCTCAACTGCTGGGATAGTCCTACTGTTGGGAAATTTGCTTTGGAAATGACGCTCTCAGCAACATCTGCTGCTTTGATTCCTTGTTCTGACTCCTCAAACTCAATGAGAGCAGAGTCTTTTAAGGCCTCCTGCCCTGATTTCGGCCAAGGCCTTGACCCAATAGTAGCAAAGTACCGAACGATAGCATTCGCTTCTATTAGAATTTTGTTCTCCTTTGGAATCTCAAGACTTATGTTGGTCTGCCCGGATACTACGCAACAACGGAAATGAATCATGAGTCCACAGTAAATGAAGGGGAAACAAACCTTTGACAAACTGAGCGGGAATTCCATAGGCAGATGCCGCGAGGCAAACTTTCAAAGTTTGGAGGAAAGCTGAGGATCCTAAAGGGGCAGGGACCGGAATATTGACTTTAAGGGGCGCCATTTTGGGGAAAGCCTGTGCCTAATATTCTGCGCTGTGGTTTAATGCCGGTAATAAGATCGGGCTCCTAGGTTGCTGAGTTTCTGGAGGTTCTTCTGTGATATTTACGGCGAATAAACAGTTTGCTGTTCTCGCCTAAAACCCCACCGATTAGATTTCGTGATTTGCAGAGGATCCGAGTGAGTTGAGAAAGAAGTCAGTTGAGACGAGTGTATAAGTGGTAAATGTCCAAAGGTAAATTTCATTAGGTGAGAGTGGGGTGTGACTCTTATTGCTCCCCCGCCGCCGACCCCTAACCCCCACCAAAATCCTAAATTGTTCTTTTCCATTCCCGGCAGCTTCCAAAATTAAACAGCTGCTGATCTCCTTCACCCCTTCACCTGTCCCTGAGAGCCCCCACACCAGCAAAAGGCAATGTCAGACATTTTTGACCCGCTTCTTTCTCTAGAAGAAGAGTAAGATTCCTATCCCCGTACAAAACTATTCCGTTATCATGCGGCTAATACATATCATGCAGCTACTATCAAGAAGGATATGCCCATGGCCTTGCTGAGGGCGAGAAGGCAGGGAGAATAGAGGGCCGGGTATTCGGTCTTGAAAAGGGCTTTGAAAAGTTTTTAGAGCTTGGAAAGCTTCAAGGCCGGTGCTCAGTTTGGAAAGCGAGGATAAAGCCGTTAGGTACCCCCGCCACCACTTCTACAACCGCCTCACATATCACAGCAAACAATTTTCAAATAACCAACCCCAGGGCCCAAAGGCAAGTTGAATCTTTAGCACTTCTACTCACACATCCGCCTTTCAACAACGACGAAGAGTCCGTGGAGGAAGTCGAGGAGACTCTCAAGAGGGCCAAGGGGAAAGGAAAGGTCTTGGCGAATATGCTGAATGAGAAGGGCGAGAAGAACGATGGTAAGGTCGGCAGTGCAGCGGTGGGTGAAGGGGAAAGCATCGAAGATACAGGGGGAGGCGCCCGTAGTGCTAGAAGAGTATGAGCCCATCAGAGGCGGTCGGCACGATGATAGTGCTAAGAATTGAAACCATCTTCTCTATGTATGGTGACGTCTTTTTGATCAAAGGAGCTGGGCAATTTCTAAGGGCTTTGGGCTATGATGGGAGGCGTCACCGTCACCCAGCATGAAGACCGCATGTCATATTATTTTTCCTGTAACACTATGTCTAGAGATTCCCAGATATTTGGCACGAGGCATTCCACATAGCAACACTTCTAGAAGGTCAGGACAAACTAAGGGGGTGTTTGGCAGACTGTGATTTTGTGATAGTTGTGATCTCAAATCATGATCTCGAAATCACAATTTGCGATCAGCCTTCAAACGTGACTCCAATTTTCAACTTTTCAAATTACAATTTGAGGCTAACTATATGAGAAGATCTCAACGCTCATGAGTATTTATTAACAAAATACTTACGGGTACAGGATGAGAATATTGTGGCCTTAAATGTCCACACACGCACAGTATGACATTAAGGTTGCGTCTGGTTGCAACGCCGAACCTTGATAATGCCCCCTGTTATAGTATCTTGAGGGAAAACTTTATTTTGAGGTCAAATGTCGTGTCTGGTCAACAAAACCAAGCCTCACTCAAGATGTCATAATGAGGTCAAAATATTTTCAGAAACTTGTAAAATCAAAGAACCCTAACCCATGGATGCTGGACTAGTTGTGTAAGCATAAACCCCATTATAATAGAGTAAAATTAAATAGTTCAAAGAAGTACAGCCATCACAGCAATAAATACTGACAAGATCGTATTGAATCCGCAATTCCTATGCAACATAGGCCAATTGGAAAAAGAGGAATGTCGAGCATCTCCCCTTAATGGAAAGCTATATGTGCAAGAGTTGGTTATATTGAATGACGGGTGGATTCATGAGGTCCCACAAATGCCAAAGAGTACATCCCTACATTTATGAAATTGGTTAGTGATGTATGAAGACTAAAGAGAAAACAGAAAGACGTCCACTGAACAGTAACTTGCCATGTTTGTCGTAATTGTTGGCCATTGAAATACAAATAGATAGATACAAGAATGATGCCAAGTCAATGGTTTTACAGTCACAAAGTAAGTAGTTTTCTCCTATTAAAAACAATGAGCTATATTATTATATGTGGAATGAAAATTAATAAATAATAAATAGAGTATTCAATACAATTTTGGAAGGCCTAGTTAAATTATGAAAGGAAAATCTTTTTCCCAAATCCAACCAATATTCCATATGAGATATGGAAAAAACAAGAGAGACTTGTACACATATTTTAAAGATGCAATCAGTGCAGCTGATGGGAGAAATATACTGGCTTGAGTAGCTATGAAGGATATTCCATACTTTAGAAGTCGAAAAGGTGATATTAGTCAAAATGTTCTAGCAATTCTATTTGGACTAGACTTCTTGTATGTGGTGCCAGGGTTGGAGGGTCCTGCCCATGATGGACAGATACTATGCTGGGCTTTGTAGAATGTATTGGAGGTATCTGAAGGGAAATACTTCTTAGTGGATGCTGGTTATGCATTATAAAAAGAGTTCCAAACGCCTTATCGTGGAGTCTGTTACCATTTACCAGAACAAGCTATCTTCAAGCTTCCATATTTACCAAACCTTTTCCTTTGCTTTTACTATTTAATTTTTCCTATTTACCTATTTATATTCAATTAATATGGTAAAGCTAATTGTAAAAAATAATATTAAAAATTGAATAGATTAAGAAATAAGGAAGAGTTATTCAGCTAAAAATAAACTAAAGCTTGAAGCACTCTTGAGCAGACATTTGGAATGTTGAAAAAATAGATTTCCTATTGACACCACAGCAAATGAGAACCTCTACGAATCCCAGGTAAGAGTGGTTATAGCTCTCGCCTTTCTGCATAACTTGATTTTTGAGGACATTGGTCAAAGGGAATGTCAGGAATGGTGTAACCGAATCCTATTATCTTTCTACTATTACTACTAACTTGATGATGATTTTTACTAATTTGGATTTATGCATGTTAAGCACTACTATTAGGTTGTTCTTTCCTACTTGGTTATGACTTCCTAACTTGTTTCTTCTTTCCTTATATCGCTTACCATTAACCCCTCCTTGCTTCTACATATTTAGGTATCGCAATCCTCCTGCTCTATCTACTAGATTTGTATAGTATGTGTGATCACTTATTCCTCCTTGTTTGGATTCCATTACTTGTCTTGTTAGCTCTATCCTGTTGCCTTTAATGCTTTATTTTCAGAATATTGTTACTTTATTATACAGTGTCTGTTAGCATATTTGTTGAACAGAATGTTTGCGCTTGTGTTAAATTTTCAGGGCTACAATATTTTGAATTTAAAGAGCCTGCAATCCTTTAAGGATTAGGACTCTCAAGCCTCACAGGAATATCATCTTTAATATTTCAAGTTGAAGAGTCACTCTATTAGTTTCATACCTTTTACCTTGTCTATTGAAGACCTATCCATTGATGCTTCTCCCCCTATCCTAATATTATCTTTAGGGTCCCTTTGGAATTCTGGAGATACTGGAGAGTAGGTTACATATTTTGACCTATACTCAAGTATACCTTTGATCTTTAGGAGAGGAGAGATCACCCTTCGCCTTCCTTGACAATGCAGTACTAGTAAACCTTCCTGTTTCCAAGAAGTCCATTAGTGGACTCCTGACGAGACCAGCTCACCTTAGCTAGCTACCATTTCCCTTCCAAGAGATATCAGATGGCACTTGACTAGAAGATTAGTAGCATCCTCCTCCGGACTACAAAGTCAAGCACAAATACCTCCACCTACACTACCATTTGAGAACTCTGAACTATCTTCAGTAGAGAGTAGCAGCAGCGAAGAAGAGGACCAAGACCATGCCTAAGACCAAGCCCAAGCCCAACCTCCAACTCAAGACCAAGTCAAGAAACAAGTCGAAGAACAGCTCTACCAAGAAGTCCAATCCAAGCAAGAACCAAGCTCAGGATCAGAATCAGATTCGGGTTTAGAGAACACTGCAGGACTAGCACTACTAGCTTCACTAACAAGACCACCTAGTCTACCAACAGAACCAAGAGAACCTAGTCCTGTACCTGATGATTTACCTAGTCCACTAAGTCCATCAAGCAATCCAAGCCCTGCACCTATCGCCATGTCTATCCCTCCATAGGGAAATAGGTGTCCTAAATGGCCTGCACAATTTAGATTCACAGGAAAAGGAGAAGATTGAGACCAATTGAGAATCAACTCATAGTTCAACACAGTCTATCGATACATTGCTAGCTGTGGCATAACTGAGGATACCCTTGAAGCACTGCAATACTATAGAGCCTAGTGCAGAGAGAAAGTCCACTATAAATTCACCTAATATGAAGCATCCCAAGGAGTCCACACAGTTGCTGGACTCAAACAGAAATTCGAGGCCTACTTCCTTCCTTCCACATCTACAGATACCATGTATGAACAGTAGCTATACATGAAGCAAACTACCAGCAGCAAAACAGCACAAATTACCGACACTATAATCAGACTTGAAACCTTGAGAGAAAGTCTTACACTATGAACAATTTCAGACTATTCAGTGAAGGACAGACTCCTAAATGCCATGGATATCAAGCTCAAGCGAGAAGTGAAGTGACACATCACTTCAGACACCTTCTTTAATCATCTAATAGAGATAACGGAAAAGCAAGATACAATTGCTCACTCTACAGGAATCTATGGAAACCAAAATAGTCAAGCAAATGCAACCTAAAATGCACTTTCAGAACAACCACTCAAGCGTCCCCAGATCAGCACGCAGCGAAATTAAACTAGATTCTCCAACAAACCCTCTCAGCATCCCAGAGTATCCCAGGCTGAGAGAAATTGATGCAGGAGAGACAAGAGCTGTTACTATTGTGGAAAATATGGATATTATTCTAATGACTACTCTGAGAAAAAGAAGCATACAAGCACCCTGCAGTCAGGAAATTGAGTCCCTGGCAGATCCAGGAGACCCCAGAATATCAGGAGAACATACCAGACCCAGGAGGACAATCCCTATGTGAATGAATCAGTCACAGTGGCCACAAACCATGCAGGACCTAGTGGAACTCAATCTCAAGCCCTCAAAGCATACATCACTATCAATGGCCATAAAGCAAAGGCACTATTAGATACAGGAACCACATAAGACAACTTAATATCAGGAAGGTTTGTCACTACCCACCAAATGCCGATCAGAGACCTCGCAATAGCTATCAACCTGAAGAGAGCAGTTAAAGGATAAGGCTCAGCAATTAACTATGTGGTAAAGCCTGTCATACAAATTGACAAGGAAAGCGGTGATATCTCTGAAGCCCTAGTCTACTCCCTGGACAACTATGATACCTTCCTAGGAATGCCTTCCTTACGGCTCACTATTCTGTGATAGATTGTGGAAAATCTATTATCACCTTCGCTCACAAAGGAAACACCTTGAACTGCAAGAAAGCAACTCAGGCAAGATTTCCATCCATGAATGAGCCAGATGCCCCTGCCTTCATTTCTGACTTTTGTACAATATTCTCTGACTAGAAGACAGTGGAATTACTAACTGTGATGGAGGTCAACCACCATATCCAGCTGCAAGATACATTTTCGGTCTATAACCCCAGATTCTTCTCATTGCCTTACAAGATCATGCCAGCATATAGAGCATTAATCGAAGACTGGAAAGCAAAAGGAATCATTTATCCATGCAAGGCATACAACCAAGTCAATATATTCCCAAAACTGAAACTAAATTGCCAAATGAGACTGCTTGCAGACCTTTTATCTAGGAATATTATTACTATTAAGGATCATGGAGTAAATCTCAACCAAGTCAGGATACTGAGGACTGTTGCCCAAGGAAAGTTCAGAATCAAAGTCCACTCTGCCCAATCTCATATGAGACATCAGTGGATATAATATACATCTTTAGTTACGCATCTAAGGTTGGATCAGGAGTATGGGTTGGCCAAGGACCGTCCTCCGAGAAAGCATACCCTGCTGCATTCCACAGCAGAAAGTTAGCATCAAGTCAGTAGCTCTACCCTGTCCATGAATTGGAACTTTTAGTAAGTCTGGGTGCTATTCAGGCATTCCATCTGATTCCATAAGGCACCAAGTTCACTGTTGTGTCTGACAACAAGGCACTATCCTTTTACCTGAAACAGACTGACCTCCTTTACCGCCAAACTACATTGTGCATATTCCTGCAATCTTATAATTTTGATATCATACACACACCTTGCAAAGACAATGTCCCTGCAGATACACTATCAAGGATCGATGTAGACATTTCAGCTGAAGAAGAAGACCAAATACTTAAAGACCCTACAGGGAAGAAGAATATAAAGTCCTCCTCTTCTCCCATGAATAGTGTATCAAGACACTACCTCAACATCTCATATGCCTAAGACCCCTCTGTACTGCTCTGACTCTTAAAGTACCCAGTTGCATCCTTACTCTATACCACTACTCTATGTGGACTTCACATCATGATACCAGCTCTGACCCCTCCAGTTCCCAAGAAGCAAGTCACTACCCAGATTGTTTTGAATGAGCAATTGACAAAGCTGCAAATACCCTGGAGCTTGCAACCAATGTCATTCAAGGTTGTGAAATCGGCAAGACCTACTCCACTCTCAGCAACCCACAAGAGCCATCCCAAGCTACCCTACTAATTGAGTGAATATAATGGGGCTTTTTCTTTTTTTTTTTTTGATTATCTCATTGAATTACTGTTTAAGGTACAGAAACTACATGAAGCGCAAGCTATGGCAGAAAGAAACCTGCAACTACAGTCCATCCCTTCCCCCCGCAGCTAAAAATACCCTCTTACCAAACCAAAGTTAGGCACTTGGGTAGGAAAAACTACTAAGCAGAAACAGGACTGAAATCTCCCAAACATACTAAACCTTTCACCTCTGCAGACAAGTGACATAGGAAATAATCAAAGTCCAACAGTGAATAAGAACTAAGACCCCCAAAGGAAACAAAACACCTAAGCAAGAAACCAACCTGAACTATCAATTTAGCCCACAGCATAATATCCCATATCCAGCTAATCCAGGTAGGTACAGGAGGGAACAGGGGTGATTATATCCCTAAGAACTAGGAGGCGAAATAAAGCAAGATGTAGGCAGTTGGTAAGATGATAGAGGAGGACAGAGTTTGTGGTAGACAATGTGAATCGCCGTATCCTCTGGATTCCGTGGCAGTAGGGTGCCAGCAGAAGGGCAAGCAGTAGGGTGCCAGCTCGGAGGCAGTAGGGTGCTAGCTAGGAGGCATTAGGGTGTCAGCTGATTAACGGTCAGGAGGAGAGGAGAGAAGGAGGTGAGGATAGAGGATGAGTTGACACAAAGACTAACAGAATTGTGTGCATGGCCATCTAGGAACATCTCATCAAAGTGAGAGTGGGGGAATCGACCATCAGAATGCTAAAGAAACTGTAGGCCTGTAGAATGTTTGCCCCTACTGCAAACCTGTCTCCCAGCCGGATAGAGAGGTCTGAGGGAATTCCCAACCAAGCAAATGTTAAGCAAGGCAGAGCAGAAAAATCTAACCCAGGCAAAACAATACTGGGAGAAGGAGAGGAACCATCAACAAAGATTGCAGAAGAGGAGAGAGGGAGCTCAAAGCGGTAGACTCTAATGAGCACAGAGTGGAGGGAATCATTAAGACAAATCCCCACCCCCTGGCGTGGCCAAAGGGTGAGGTTGAGTCAAAACGAAAGTGGTAATGATTTCTCGTAGTGTTGATATTTCAATCACCGGATGTGTAGAGGAGCCAGAGGATGGTTGACTTTAATAGAGAACAACTAACTATTTATACACATTTTCCTAGTATATACTTCTCTTAGTCATGTAACTGAAATATCTTTTCAACTTTATCATTTGTCAATAACTATGTCAGCCTAGTTTGATCCAGAAAATATTTGCCTGAACCAATCCAATGAGCCATAAATTATCTATAAATCTGAGGTTGTGAAGTACTACACTAGAAGATAGTAATCGATCTATTTGCCAAATGAACCAACTTCAAAATGATGCTGACTATTAGCTAAGATTCTATGGAATACCAGTTGATCCCTCTGGATAGTTGTCTTCCTTGCATTGTACGCCCACCTGTGCCTCTGCATTTGGATCACTAAGAATATAGTATGATGTACCTCATTGGATTTTAGAGTCTATCATCTTTCACTGAGGCTGAGCAGCTTTGCTGTAAAGCCTAATTTTTTTGCCAGTATGGGTTGTAATCATTCAGGGTGCGTCTGGTTGCCACCGCAAACCTTCATTTTGACCCTGATTATTGAGGTTTGGAGCAAAACTCTATTTTGCTCTGAAGTGGTATGTCTGGTTGACATGAAGACATGATGATCAAACTGCAATAATGGGCTCAAAATGAAGGTTTTCAAAAAATAGAAAAAACCTATTTTTTACAAAATCACATAATTGAGTTGTTTCCAACTAGTACATAAATTTAGACCAACAACACTATAACTACTTTCAACAATTTGTAAAAAAAATTAGAAAAAATTGATATCCAAGCCCATACGCCCATATTTCCTTTCCAATATTATTTTTTTAGAATATTTTGAGTAACTTTTATTAATTACTTTTCATGATACATAGAATGATGACTAGAAAACAAGTACTTTTCCTGGCTTTTATTATCTGCCAACCAGACATGCTACTTCTGCTTTCATTTGCCTACATTATGCTAACTTGTGATAACTGTAGTTGCAGGGTGTAACTTGTGTTCTCAGATTTTAGTATTTTGAAAAGTGGAGGGCGACCAGACGCCACCCTTAGTAACCTCCCAGTGCTATATACTATTACATCATAATTCTTTTACCATTTTCCATATGTGTAACAAGCTGATTGTAAGAGGGATTAAGCAAAATGCCAAGTTATGCAAATTAAGATAAAATTATATACTCAATACATTATACTTTGTATTCTATTAATTAACCATGCTGTATTCTGCCACAAAATTGTATTGAGTGGTAAAGTTGTATTAAGACATCCAGTTGTTGTAAGCCACAAAGTTGTATTGAGCCGTAAAGTTGTGTTCAGCTGTCGGTCACTCTTGGGAGTGCCCATTTTCTGTGCCAGTGAACATCTTGTGGTTGCGCCTCAGAAGCCACAACCTCGACACAAGTACTATTACATTCTTTTACCCGGAGGTTTGCCACCCTCCAAATAAAATCAGTACCAAGTTCGATATGAGCAGCAATCCCTACTTGCCTTCCCTGCCCTCCTTCTACTCTATGCCACGTCCAGCACCCCTAATTCCTGCCCAATTCCCCTCATACATATTTTCTCGTCCTCAAGCGTCACGATCTCTACCCTCTCCCACCTTCAAGTATCAGCCATCCTGATCGACCAAGTCGTACAAAATGTATTCACTCTCCAAACAGCCGGGACAGCTCTCCTCCAAAAAAAATACTCCAAACCTCTTCCGGTTTCCTTTCCCATACCTGCCAGTCATACTTTAGAGCAACGACCAACATTCACTCTTTTTGTTTTATTTTTGCCGGGGGCGAGAGCAGGCTACCTGACGCTAAGACCCACTCCGTCAAATACGGATGCAGAGAATTTAATGCGGCCTTATCTCATAAATGGTTTTCTGTATTCCATAGTACAGCTTTTTTAGAAATCGAATATGGAAATGCAAAATAAACACCAATCTGATATCGCATCGTATCAACCATTTCCCCAAATGGTTAGTTTTCAGCATTTAAAAACTGGACTGAATGTCTCAGCGGTTGAGGGGATACGAGGCCATGAACATCCACAAACCTGGTCACTGGCCCAGTTTTCCCACACACACCATAAATGGACGTTGATAGTGGGTACTCAAGTTCCCCCCCCCCCCCGCACCCTCATTCCGACAAAGGTTGAAGAATTGATATTTGAGCAACTCTATGTTCACCTAAATGCCGCAATGAACCATTCAGGTCCTGTATCGGGATTCCAGCTGGCTAATATAATTGGCAACCTTCAGGAACCTGACTTGGGCACCATTGAGGTAGCTATAATAGCATCAGTAGTTGGATTGTACACGAGGCTGGATGAACTTTGAACTATACAAGTGCAACAGCCTAACCCCACTACTGAATCCAGACCAAGATAGCAATAGTGGCAAAGAGGCAGCATATTTTCACCATTCTTGGGATAGGAAGATGTCACTGGTCACACTACTGAGCGCCTCGAAGTCTGGGACGAAGGAACCAAGTAGCAGTTGTTCTACTCCACTAAACTATATTAAGCATATACATGGTAGCTATAACCCACCAAACACCAGTCCATCAGGCTGCCAAGAGGTATAGAAGTAGGGAACAGTATGGTATCTCTTAGTATATCTACAAGTTGCTTGATGGCTTTGAGTGAGTTAGGCCTAAGGGAACACTAGTCACTAAGATTCCAGGTATGATATCTTAAAACAATAACAAAAATGAAAATAAAAAACTGCTCGTTCACCAGATTCACAAAGTAGCTGCACCGCAAAATAACAAACTCAAGTCCATCTATTGTCTAAAAGCTTATTTACAAACTAGGCAAAATCCCTGCTACTGAAACTCGATAGTTCCCGGCGGCTTCTGGGTAACATCGTAGACAACCCTACAAACCCCATCGACCTCATTGACGATCCGGCCGGCAACCTTCCTCAAGAATTTTCCGTCAAAATCGAACCAATCGGCCGTCATGTAGTCCGTGGTCTCGACGGCTCTCAAAGCGATGACCTGGTCGTGTACACGCCTATCGCCCATAACGCCAACCGCCCGGACAGGCAGGAGCGCAGCGTAGGCTTGGGAGATCTTGCGGTAGAGACCGGCAGCCTTAATTTCCTCGATGTAGATATGGTCCGCTTTGCGGGCTATGGCGACTTGCGCGGGGGTCACTTCCCCCAGGATGCGGATGGCGATCCCAGGGCCCGGGAAGGGGTGGCGCCAGACTAGGTCTTCGGGAATGCCAAGGTTTGTGCCGAGGACGCGGACTTCGTCTTTTAAAGCTGTTAATTTCGTCGTCGGATAGGAAGTGGAAGGTGGGAGACTACCTTTGAAGAGTTCGCGGAGGGGCTCAATGAGCTTGAGTTTCATGTTTTCAAGGAGGCCACCGACGTTCTAATCTTTTGTTGGCAGATAGTTGGAGACGAAGGAAGGAGGAGGACATACGTGGTGGGTCTTGATGGTAGCACTAGGGCCCTTGAAAGAGATACTCTCAATAACATCTGGGTACAAAGTCCCCTGCAGCAGGAAATCCACAGCACCGCCACTCTCCCTCATGACTCTCTCAGCCTCCCTCTGGAAAACCTCAATAAAGGTATTTCCAATGATCTTTCTCTTCTTCTCGGGATCCTCGACACCCTTGAGTTTCCCGAGGAACTCCTCAGAGGCATCAACGACAGTAAGGTTAATTCCCAACCCTTCAGTCAAAGTCTTATGCACAATTTCACACTCATTGAACCTCATAACCCCGTTGTCAACGAGAACAGCGTGGAACCGATCACCAATGGCCTCATGCATTAGCTTCGCCGCAACCGTGGAATCAACGCCTCCGGAAACAGCTCCGATAACTTGTCCCGTGGGCCCGACAACCTTCCTGATTCTATCAATTTCGGTGCCGACAAACCTCTCCATAGTCCAATTCTGCTTACATTGGCAGAGCTTAACAGCGAAGTTTTGAATGAGCGCCTGCCCGCAGGAAGTATGCGTAACTTCCGGGTGGAACTGGATGCCGTAGAGCTTTTTCTGCGCATGCGCAATTCCGGCGAAGGGCGCGTTGAAGGTGGTAGCAATGGTGACAAAGTCCTTTGGTAGAGCGCGGAGCTTGTCGCCGTGGGACATCCATACCTCGAGCTCGTCGGCCAGGCCAGAAAATAAGACGTCAATGTGAGAGGGGGCGTCAGTGTGTCTAGTTACGCTGAGGGTCGCATGGCCGTACTCTTTGCGGTTGCCAGCGGAGACGTCCTTCCCGTAGTTCCAGGCGATCTCTTGGAGGCCGTAGCAGACCCCGAGGACTGGAACCTTGAGGAAGAGGGATTTGTTAGTCTTGTGGAGGGCTGTGGGGGGGAGCATATGCTCATACCTCAAGCTCAAAGACAGCAGGGTCGACGTGCGGTGCGTCGGAATCGTAGACAGAATATGGAGACCCAGAGAGAATCACACCCTTGGGCTTCCACGACAAGTCCGCGAGCTTCTGGGTGCACGGGAGCATCTCAGCGTAGACATTAAGTTCACGAAGGCGGCGGGTAATCAAGTGGCTGTATTGGGATCTGTATGGAAGGTTAGCAAACCTGTACGAAACGGGTTCCGCACAAGAGAGGGAGGAACAAACCCAAAGTCAAGAACCTGGTTACTCCAGATCACGCTGTCAGATATGCGTCGTGGATTCAATCAAGGGATATAAAGTACCAGAATCGTATCGAATAGCTCAGCGACCTAAAAAAAGGAGTGTCAGACAGAAGGTGGGGGAAGAGCGCGGGAGTGCGGATTGAGCAGAGAAAAAAGAAAAAGAAAAAAATACCACTTCAGGTCCAGATCCTGCGGTTTTATCAGCCATCTTGAGCGATATTTGTTGGGATTTGTTTAAGCCGGAGAAGTCTTTTGGTGGTGGGAAATGATGAATGAGTTTGGTGGTTGGAAATGATGAATAAAACCGGGATAGCGGGGTGGGACTGTTTCTTGTCACACCTGACAAAGTAAGAGTTTCTTTTTTTTTTTTCAATCGAGTGCGGCTCTCAGGTGCCAGTACATAGCAGCCCAACAATAAACCTAACCCTCCCTCTTTGCTTCTCACTCGGTGGGGTAACTTGGGTTATCCCAACCCGACAAGGGCCGAGATATCGTATTGAAAAAAAATATCCTGTGTGGTAAAGTAGGCATAGTTATCAAGCCTAGATTCTGGGAGCTCCTCTACCGCAACTCCATTGGCAGCTGCTTAAACCATCAATAAAGGCTGCCCTCGCTCGTTGTACAAGTCCAATGCCCCACAACCCACTCCTGCCAGCGCGGCCCAACCTGGCGGGTCAACTCCACGATGCACTATCGAGACGACAAAAAACAAAAATATTCACAAATGAGTTCGACACTCGGGATTCCCACATGGTCACCCACTGTAGTACTGACCGAGCGATACGATGCTTGTTTACCGCAGAGCGGACGGGATGCGAAATTTTCATCGTTCTATGGCCGAACACGATAACTCTCTATTTTTCTTGGGTACTTAGCAGGAAGCCTTGTGGCTTATTTGGACGGGACAGAGTGGCTCATAGACGTCACGACGGCTCGAAGACGGTATGATAGGTTAGTTGTTTTTCTTTGGTGATCCTGTAAATATGTTCCCCAGGATTCGAGCCGTTCGACTTTTGATTCAGGTAACCAAAAGGGAGAAGACGCCACGAGACTGTGGCAGCCCGGAAATGAATTGGATACACTGCAAGCATGGCGAAGATATCAGCCTCCACTCTAAGCTTAAGCTTTGGCAAATTCTATAGTCTATGAGTGACGAATGATGACTCTGGAAGTGGCTTCATGTGCACTCCGCGGGCAGCATGAGAGAAACCTATCATAAGGTAAGATAGCACCACATGACCCCAATAAAATGGGATCAACCTGAAATGAGCCCCACACTCAGTGTGCTGACTGTACCTCCCTATCATGTACTGTATAATAACCACAGGTGGATACTTGGCACAGATGACAAGCTCCGTTCCCCCTATTTTTCCCCTAAGTGCAATTTGCACTTTTTCAACACCACATAATTTCATCACATATTCCCATGTAAAATGACCT
Source organism: Tuber calosporum (assembly GCA_003316355.1). Taxonomy (NCBI): domain Eukaryota; kingdom Fungi; phylum Ascomycota; class Pezizomycetes; order Pezizales; family Tuberaceae; genus Tuber; species Tuber calosporum. Next base: position 25,435 of record QFET01003009.1, read on the forward strand.
GTAACATTACACAAATTATATCCCACCACCCTCCCTTACTCACTGCTGAAGTAGCTTACCAGCAGATGGGTGAAGAAAGACCAGGCTCTGGTACCCCAACTCCAGGGGGCTCGAGCAACAGCCCTTGGTTCCTTGAGTTACATCATGGGATAAGAGCTGTCCTCCCTCAACTCTCCCTGTCCGAAAATTCTCTAATTAAAAAGCGATTGGAAGACTTAGAAGAGTATGATATAAGTGAAGATGCTGTATTGAAAGCTACACTAAAGATTGAGATATTCCTGTTGATTGCCTCCCTTCAGGACCAGGTAGTCGCCCTCTCGCAGACCTCCGAAACATTGAACGAAAAGGTCCATGAGCTCTCGAATAATGCCCAGGACCTCTGCACCATCATTGTAGCAAGCACAAGAAAACTACCCCCACCTGCACCCCCCACAAATAAGCACAAGACCAATGCAACAGTCGAAGCGAAGCCCACAGTGGCAGACCTGAAGACACCCGTCAAAGGTAGGAAAATATCAGCTATGGCGGGACCAACACCGCCACAAAACCTATAAGAGAATCTACTCAAGGAACAGTCTGGGAAGGGTGGTAACGAAACAGCCCAGGGGGACAGATTTACAGTGGTAGGCCCAAGAACCCCAAAAGGGCAATGAACACAGCCAGGAGGAGAATTTATGCCACTCGCGAGATGCCTACCCCCCTCCCCGATGCTCGTAAACTGCAAACGAAAATTGCCCTGGAGATTGCGAAAGAACTTCAGAAGTGTGGTTGCTTTGCACACACTAATCTCCAAGTGCAAATCAACTCGAATACTGATACGATATCTCTAACAACCGCCACAATAGTAGATTCATCGGAGTATGAAAACTAACTTACACCAATCACCACGGCTCTTAACCTCAGTATAACAGAGGAAGAACGTACTTATAAAATATTCCGCAGGTCACCTACCGAGAGCCAGGTAGTTATTCACACGGTGGCCCTGGACGCAGTTACCAATAAGGAACAAGAGATGGAAAAGATCATGAAAGAAAGCCTGTTGATTGGGAACCAAGTTATGGTATCCTCAGTCAGGTTTTTACAGAAAATAGAAGAAATACAAGCGCAGAAACATGCTACATCTATCGTCGTAGCGGTTCCTACCAAGGGCGTGGACTGAATCACACCTCAAATCCTCCTCCATGGCACATACAAAGATACAGCGATCATGTGGCAAGCCAACCCAACTAAGTAGTATAGGAAGTTCAACGAATATGGACATCCCGGCATAGGCTGCAAAGATCAGAAACCTACCTGCCCGATCTGCGTAGGAGAACACAGACTTAAGGACCATAAATGCAACTCTCCAATATGGCCTAAGAAGGGGGCTAGGAAGATAGTAGCTAACTGTGGTCTGGTTACCCCATCTAAGTATACACCCTGTACAGGTAACCACCCAGCATATTTTGCCGAGTGACCTACAAAGGTTAAGGTCAATGTGGATGCCAAAGCTCAATTCGAACTACGCAGGTGCCCCTGCCCTGTGCAGGATATGGACACTGAGACCTAATCATTTCTGACGACATGGTTAGGAATACACACACTCCTTTTGATAGTTTTACAGTGATACAGCATAATTGCAGGGCAGGCAATATGGTGTTTTTGAGTTTATTTTCAATTATTAGGAATTAGAATATTTCTTTTGTTTGTTTACAAGACCCTCCTTTGTATCTGGGTAGCCCAATGAGGGCACCTGCTTTTCAATGTTTTATACCTCAAGTTGTGGGTACCAAGATACAGGTTACTACGTATATTAATCTTAGGTTATTACCGAGTTTTAGTCATATGGGTTTTTCTCCCCATGCTGATGTCTTTCATTTGTTGATTAAGCGTGCGGATGGCTTGAATATTTTGTGGAATTTTGATAAGTTTTCTTTGTTTAATGTTTACAACAGAAGGGTGGATGGGATCAATACAGTTCCACCCACCAGTCTGTTTACCACTGTTAATCATCCTTCATCCATAGTTGGCTACCTTGAAATATATAATCTCAATAGGGATGCATGCAGAGATATTGCTGGCGATTAGAGAAGGACTGGAGAGCATTACATACGGGTAGCTGGTTTACATGGCTACTCAATACTCAACGAACAAGTGGTATATACAAGGACCCCCGATACCTCACACCACTGACCCTCCATCATTGATTACTCTCTTGCCAACCGACACCTTCCTGAGTACATCTAGGACTGGAGGACCAACTTCGAATACCCAGGATCAGACCATCGGGTAATTGCTACCCTAATCACCTCAGCACCATTTACTCAATCCAGACTATCCCCTGCCTGGGACAAGATAGTATAGCACGAGAAAGGAAAACTAAACGAGGCTATAAAAATGGAGCTAAAGGGATTGATTGATGGCAACGGCAGTTCACTCCCTACACTTAGACAAACCCCTAGGGGGGAACCATAGAAGGCTATAGATGACTTCGAATACAACCTAAACCTGGTAATTCATATGGTACAGAAATTCGCACTGGTTAAGAGGCCATGCAAGTGGTTGAAACCGTGGTGGAACAATGACCTCACACAGCTAAGGAAGAACTGCAATGCCTGGTACAGACAGGCAGGCCAGGACTTCCTTTTGTTGGACAAAGCAATTAGAGCAAAGAAGAATTTCCAGAATGCGGTCAAAAATGCTAAGGTGGCACACTGGAGGACCTTCCTTGAGGATGCAAAAAAGACCGCTATATAGACGGCTCATCAATTGACCAAAGAGAGGCTTCGCTCTAAAGTCGCTGGCTCTGGACAGTGCGTCGATGCAGGGGCCCTAGGCCAGATCATTATGACCCACTTCTTTCCACCCAACCCTGATCCAGTTCAAGTGTGCCCTCCCGTTTAGATACAGTTGGACAACGAAGAGAAAGTTGATGCACAGGACATTGCCAATACACTTGCAAAGTGTGTCAACAAATCTGCCCCAGGGCCTGATTAGGTGCCTTACTCGGTTTGGAAAGGAATCCTTCGACTTGACTATAGAATCATTCCTGACCTTATCAATCACCTACTTACATGGTCTATACACTGCGACAGCCTTAGGAGATCTTTGGGTATCTTTCTCCCGAAACTAGGGACAGAGTACTACGTGGCTTTAGCAAACTATAGTGTTATTGCCCTGATGCAGACATTCACGAAGATAGTCCAGAGGATAATCAATACACGGCTGATATGTTTTGCCAAAGGAGCTGGCCTGTACTCATTAAGACAGACAGGCAGTCTTCAACAGAGAGCTACGTTTGATGTCAGCATCTTATTACAACATTTTGTCCAGGAGGTGCAGGCTGTAGGGCTTTGAGTAAGCACCATATTCCTTGATGTCAAAGCTGGCTTCGACAATGTCGACCATAGGACCCTTCTTGAAAGCTTACCGAAATTCAGAACACCCTAGTATATAGTTAGGTAGATTTTGAATTTAATAACCTACAGAGAATGTACGAAAATATTCCCAGGTTCTCTGAGGGCAATGACAAGCGTTAATACCGGTATACCATATGGATCTCTACTGTCACCGATCCTTTTTGTAATCCATGTAGAACCTCTACACAAGTACAATCCCAACAGGTTCCTATTTATTTCCTCTTATGTTGACGATGTTCAAGTTATAGTGATATCCGGCTCTTGGATAAAGAATACATGAAATTAAGAAAAACACTTCCCGCGGCTAGAAAGCGATTCCAACAGCATACGGTTGTGTTTCTCACCAGCAAAGACAGAACTGATATATTACAGGACCCCTCGAGACAGAGCCCACATATGTGAGATGGGCATCTGAATAGGGGACAACTTCATCAAACCAGCCAAGAAAAGTGTCCAATGGCTTAGGTTTCAGTTCGAAACGAACTTCGGGACTTGGACACACTTCACGATACAGCTTACGCTAGCCCTAGTGGCATTTGATCAACTAATGAGACTGTCTACCCACTGGGGCAGACTGTCTCCTTATACTGCTAGACGGATGGCTAAAGGTATCATTATACCTACCATGTTATATGGGAGTAAGTTTCTTGATCCCATACTAGCTCTACAGAGAAAAATGGAAGTGTTCCTCAACTGAGTACGGAGATGGATCACGACCTGCTTTTACGATACAAATACAGTCGCACTGGCAAGTGAGGCCTGCCTCATGCAACTGGAACTATACCTCGAACAGATTTGGGACATGGCAGGCATTAGATTCACGACCGCGATCCCTGATAACAACCTTGCTACCGCCCTACTAACCCCCAGTTTCCCGACACTGCAGTCATATAGATACCCCACCAACCGCAGGGATGCCTTCAATAACCCTTGGGGAATAAAGCATAAGACTTGGGACTCCACCTCAGTTACATCCGCTCAGAAGGTGCTACTACTTGATGGTATAGCGCGACAAGCATGGTTGCTTTTCAAGTAGTTGCTAGTTCCTAGGAAACCAAACCTTTTATTACACATATGGGAAATAGTACAAACTAGTTGATGTGATAGTATATAGAACTGGGAGGTTACTATATGACTACAACACATGCTGGCAAGAAGTAGTGTCTATAGCAAAGCTGCTCAGCCTTGGTGAAAGATCTAGACTCTAATGTATGGAGTACTATGACTCTTGATAATCCGCATGCATATGCACTTGAGTGCATATATGCAGGAAAGACGGCCATCCAGACCGATCAACTGGTATTCCGTAAGATGTTTGCAACTGGGCTACATCTACTTGAACTTAGTTCATTTGGCAAATGAATCGAAGGCTATTTACTGGTGGAGTGCTAGACACCCTCAGAATACCAAATAGTTCTAGGGATTATTTGACCGAGTGGGGCATACATTTTCATGGTCAAACTGGGTTTCCACTTACCATAACCCTGGCTATGATATCTAAGGATACTTCATATAGATGGCTAACATAAGTACCGGGAGAATTGTATAAATAGCTAGCAGTTCCCTAATAGTTAAGGGATCATCAAGCAATAGAGAAGAGACCTTAACAATATATTCAGTTACTAGTTAAAACAACTTTAAAGCTTTTAAGAACTTTCTTACCCTTTATCTTTATTCTTACCGGAGCTTTCCTGACAGTTCTCCTACCCTCTCGATACAAGCACGGCCTAGGCAATTCAGCAGTACAGAATTGGCTACCCCGTAACACCTTTGGTCTCCCCCTAATGCATCACAATTCGAACGCTACGACAATGCCCTGAAGTCAGTAAAGGTAGACATATACAAGATATGGACCCACAGACAATATCCAGCATATTACCCATATAGGCCTCCGTTTAGGTCGTGCTGGAGGTTCATGACTCTCCACAAGTTCACAGCAACTAGACTCCATCAGATGAGGGCTGGTAAGAGCTCTCTCAAAGGTCAGAGAGGATGGAGGAATGCAGATCCAGATCCCAGCTGCCCTAGGTGTGGAGCGGAGGAGGAAACCTTCGAACATGTAGTGGCCTTGTACTCGAACCTGGCTCCAGCCAGGGAAGGCAATCAAGCCAACTGCTTTGATATTGAAGCTCATTCCGACGTTTGGAAGAGCGGAAAGAAATGTTGGGGACTTATGAAGGATTTGATATCATTTGTTTCTATTAATCATGTCAATTTCCCCTGTGTGATGGTTGAACCACCCTTTACAGGGGAGGATCAGGTTAGGTCATGACAATTATTTGTGCATGAGGGTTTATTGAAGTTTTCTTTAGTGGGAACAAGATTAACGTTGATTGATTTCCTTTGGGACTTATTAGTTTTAGTTTGATTTTTATTTCCTTTGTTTGTGTTTTGAGTTGGGTTTTTATGTGTCATGGGATCCTTCCCGCCTACACCGGTTGTACCCTAGGAGATGAATTTATCTTGTTCCCTAAAATCATACCACGGATTTAACAAAAAAAATAATACTTGCACAGACGAGGAGTATCCGGAAATACGAGTCTTGAATTTGTCATGGGCCTTATCCTGCGAATCCCTGTTTCCAGATACATCTTGCCTGGGTCAAGTGGTAATCGGCGGTCGGTCTAACGCCGCCCCGGCTGTAATTCCTCACTCCGCTATGGCAACTGGATACGGTACGGTAATACGGCAAAAGAGAAAGCTGTCTGTCGATTTACTAAGTGAGTCTGTCCTGTGGCAACGAATGACACGGTACAAGTATGTCCTACTACGGTATGTGTTGCACCCCTCCTTGTCTCCCCCTCCCGAGTGACCTCGAGATACCCCATCCAGGAACACCCCCCCCGTAGAGAATATATTCCCGTCATGTCTTCACAGCTTACCCAGGAGATCATAGCGGCCAGAAACCGGCAATGCACTAGACTTCGAAAGGCCTCCCGTGAGGTCGGATCTATTGGTTGATCCGATACCGGCTGCACTGCATCGCGCAAAACCCTACGGAACCGGTGGAACGGCATCTCATACGGTAGTTAGTGCTGTACCGGTACCCGTACAACACCCCCACCGCGTATCTCCAGTCCATCCCCTCGCTAGCCCCCTTGCCTGGCTATGTGCGCCCATAGGGTAGGATTACAGTATATGATTTTTTTCGCTCCTCTGGTCTCCTGGCCGAGCCCTGCGCGGCCATAACAGATTGCTTTTTTTCGCAAGCACCGTTAGTGGAGGGCGTACGAAAATGTGCCCTGTTTCTCACCCTATCACTAGTATGAAAGGGTGTTTGTTAAGGCTTGACTTATGACCATAGCATGTGCCACAGCCGTTGACTGCTCTGCAGCACGCTCGTACTAAAATAGGATGAAATAAGATAAAGGTCCAGGCACCCTCTACGTTGGTGAGAGGTGGAGGTGCGTTTACAGACTCGGCACAAGATGGGTGCTAGTGCCATCTTAACACGAATGTGCCTATGATAGTCTATGTGCATTGTCCTTACCCAACCCAAGTCGGTGTTTGTATGCTAGGTTCGCCCAAACAGGGAATTATGCCCACCTCTTGGACTAAAATTCATCAATGGGAAAATAGTTTATCTACCTTATAAGCCGGCTATAAAATACATCAACCTATTCACCCTTCCTTTCACACCTCCATCAGCCAATTCAATGCATCCTCCATCCGTAAGAAACGTCGAAGATTGAAAAGCGGTCAAACAGAATGATCCCTTTGCGATTGTTAGCTACTGTGGTATCCTGTGATGATCGAAGCTTCCGAGGGTGTACTCACAAGACCCTATTCAAGACAGCCAGGTCTATTTAGAGGTTTAGGCTTCCAGCGCTTGACCATTAACATGGAGCGATTAGTCATCAACGATAAAGATTCTTCCACCAATACAAACAATTCCTCAGCCCGGGTGGCTGAGGAAAGGGTTGCCGAAGTGTGGCTCCTTCGTAACGTCTGTCCGTAAAAGCTTTTGAAATAACGTCCACCATTGGTCGTATATACAGCGATGCTTTTAGAGGTCGCTGGCAGTGCCTTGCAGACTACCCGATAGTGTCAAAAGTTTCTGAATGTCTTTTGAAATAGTTAGCTTAAGTAGCAGTATGTACTAAGTGAGGACTAACTTTAGATGAATCTGCTGAGCCAGAGGCAGTTTCTTCTTTATTGTATTGATCATGTCGGCGATTTATTCGGCGTCCATTCGCGATGACCCGTGGAGAATCAAGCCAGTCCGCTGTTTCCAGGAGGGAGCGCGCTACCCATCTAGTCGATCGGTGTTCTAATGGGCCCGGATTCAGAGATTCAACAACGCCTCGTTGGAGAAATCAACTTAATATCACCCCTCTGGGGCGCAACAAGCTGATCTCTAGCCGAACGCCATCGTCCAGACCCCATGCGATTCAGGAGAAGCCGATACAGATTCGAAAGGCCTAATACATGGCCGGAAAAGCCCATAGATGGACGGAGAAGCCGAATTCTGAGAAGTCCTGGTGGTCTTATTCTCAAGGAAATCCGGGCTCGCGTTGCAATTGCAAACTCGGTAACCGGGACCGAGCTCTACCTGTTCGCCAAACAGCAAAGGCCCAGGGTGAGCGCACATGGGATTGGGCCGCGCTCCGAGGATGGGACGAACACAAAGGGGGCACTGAACGAGCTAACGGCTCGGTCCGCAGTTAACAAAGGCTCGTTGGAGCGATTCTGATGAACAAGGATAATTGAATTAGAATCTCGGGTGATAAAAACAAGCTAGTGTTAGGTATTACCAGTCTTTTCGGACCATTGACCCCGTCACCCAAGTTTTCTTTCAACTTTAATTGCTAGGGCCCGCCATCCCCATCACTCCCGGCGGGACTAGAGCTTCCGATACCAGGCCCTGGAGCACTCTGGTGTCCCACACTGCATGGAGCCAATCTCAGACAGCTACGCAATTGAAGCCGATCCAAGTTCAACTGTTTCAAAAACAGGCAAAGTTGGGCCTTGCGGTCCGGTAGTCAATAGTGACCAATCCCTAGGAAACCCTGGCCACCGATACGACGTCCTATGTGCAACGCTATCGGCAGTAACAAGCCCTCTGAATAGGGACAAGCGCGGTAAATAAGTTGCAAGTCCTAGGCAGTTCTATCAACAGTGGCTAGCCCAGGCTCTTATCAACAGTGACGAGTCCCCTAAACGCCCCGTACAGGGCCAGGAATTCGCCCCCGCCTTCAGGTGATGGCTCAAATCCCTCAGAGAACCAAATTTTCTTGATCGCTTGGTTGATCAACTTTGAGCCGTCAGCAGATAAGTTATTGTTGATGATCTGATCATTCTCTTCGACCGGGTTTCAATCTTCGACGTTTCTTACGGGTGGGAGGCATTGAGCTGGGGGATGAGTGACGGGTGTGGCCGGTGCGGAGGCACCGACACAAGAGAAAAAAAAAAAAGAGTGTGTAGAAATGGGAAATCAAGGAGGATGAGAGGATGATAAAGGGGAAGGGATGGAGGGGGGAGGGGCGAGGAAAAGGAGGAGGGGTTGATAATTATATGGCGGGACAACGTCGGCAGTCACGGGGCGACCGTTAGTTGGTTTTGCAAGTTATGATGCAGGAATATGGAACCCGAGCACAGGGATAAAAAATCAGTGCCGTATGGCAATTGTCAGTGCGTATCTGACCGCCCATCCAAAATTCGGACTCAAATGTTCGGGTTCCAGATACCTGCAGCTTGTACTCGTGCGGTAGTCTACGAGTACCCGAGTACTGTACTCTTTGTTGGTATCCTCGTCATAGGGCTTGAAAAATGCAATTCATCGAGCAAGAAAATGTCTCTCTGAAATCGTTATAGCCCGAAGCCATCGGATTGGCTGATGGAGTGGGTTGTGTGATTCACTGGAAGTAAGGGGGTTAGCCGCGTTGCTATTCCTACGTTAGCCAGCAAGCGAGCTGGTTGGCTCTCTTTTTTCTTTTTCTTTTCTTTTCATTTTCCTTTTTCTTTTGATTGATTGACAGTCAAGCACAAAAGGAGTGCCTTAACTGTGCGAGCAGCAAAAGCTCCTGCTTCCTGCACGGTACTGAGTGGTTCAGGCACACACAAGATTCCAAAATACCACGGTTGCAGGCCTGATCGCTACTCGAGTAGAGCACCGTGCATGGCGATCCATTCAAGGACATTGCCGACACTCCTTTTGTTTGTTTTTTTCCTTTTTTTCTCTTTTGCTCGTAAAAACACCGCAAGGAACTTCCCGGCATCTCAAACTGAGCCCGCCATGCAGTGGGCGACATGAAACAACAGTACTCGTGTGCTCGTAAAGTACTCGAGTACTGTACCGGCATCTGGGCAGATACGGTATGGCTCCGGTATGGCACAAGTATTGTGCAGCAGGAATAAAATTGATAAGACCAGTCACCTGTGTCCAGCTCCCTACTTCATCCAAAGGGTTAGGTCTCAAATGGTTGTATAGTGCCCGATTGGGTGGTTGTACTGGAGGTATGCAGGCTATTGGAGATAAAAGAATCCATCAGTTGTGATGATAATGGTTGGAGACGTAGAGATGTGTGTTCTGTTATTAGAGGTTGCCGACTGACAGCACGTGGGATAAGAGGAGGCTATAGTACTCCGATGGGGATTATACGCATCTGTCGATATCCCAGTGTGCTCGTGGTTTTATCTATGTACACGTCCATCCATACAGCTCCATACTTTTGTACTCCTCCATAACTCTTCTACCTTGATACTTGTACAATGCTGCCCCAACATTTCAAATCTGGGATTACCATGCCATTACTTTTTGTAATCTCTCCCAGTAGTTTTAAAAATTACCTTTATGGGCAAGATTAGTGCAATACCGGTATAGTACTAACATGAAACTGTGTTAGTGATCAAAGAATATGACTCTCACAAGATATTCTTTTTCCTTCTTTTGCACCTCTCAACCCGAGCCCCTTTTGATAATTTCGCTTCTAGGCTAAATCCTCTGTTGAGCAGAGATTGGAAATAGTATTCTGAGAACTTTTTTTCATCTCACAAATTATAATTGAATAGGTACTTTGCAGAATACGTCTTTCTTCCACAGTCTCGTGAATTGTTTCTTATTTCAAGCCCTTTCAAGGTCGCCCAAGCAAGTATCTGAACCCTTTGCCCATAGGAGTAGTTGCTCCTTGTGGTTTCACTGGGGGCATATCTCACTGGCAGCTTTGAAAGGGGAGTAATGAACTTGGTTTTCTGGGTATTGGTTGTCATATTTGCGAATACAAGATTGATGAAATTGAACAAGGATCTCCAGTTTTTATGTCTTGCTGTAGGGGTTTCTATTAGCTGGTGTTGCATATGCTGGTACCTGCGGACCTGGTCGTGTTCGCGAACGCCGTTCAATTACTGGCACTCGCAAACTCTCTACACTTTGACACAAGATGGAATGCCGGTAGTTGATGAGAGCGGTAGTCCAACATATACTATTATCATTACAAATACAGCTCGATTCTTACAACACCAGGCCTGCTTATTAATGCTGAGAGGTCCAATCATTGATACTGAGGCTGAAAAGCTGAACAATCGCTCGGCTTATATGGAATTACGGCTGTATTACCGATAGGGCAGGTGCCTTACCGTAGTCGGCCATTTTGTAATTCTCGAGCACCAGTTCCCAAATACCTTACGTACGATACTCGAGTATTGTACCTATAAGAGTAGAATAAATAAGACAGATCAGAGAGAATTCTCATTAAGGAGTATTGGTAATTCTTGCGGAGAAAATATCTTACTTACCAGTATGCTACCAATCCTGATGAATAAAGTTGAATAAATTTAGAGCGGGTTTTATGGATTTTTTAGGATTAATGTATAATGATATTTGAATAGTATTCGTCTATTCACTTCATCCGGCATCATGGGCGAATCAGGAAACTCGGCTTCCGATGCCCATCTCGCACCTTTGGATCAAGTTTTTTTCGCTACCGTGAGATGGTTCCCTCTCTGCTTACTCACGCTCATCTCTCGATTACTCTGTGCCCTGAACCCTGCCATCCTCCCCCCTCTTCCTCCTCATCATCGTCACCTCTATCCACTTACCCCCAATCTTTCCCCGTTACCAAATAAATAATAACCCTCTTTCTAGTTCACTATTACCACTTAGGGCTCGCTTTCATTCTCAATATTTCTCCGCTTAGTTCCCGGCCTCAATTGTTTTCTGCACCACTGTGGCTCATCCGAAGCACAAACACATATAGTACCTTTTTCCTTACACACAAAATGTCGGCTCCCGAAACCACCCGTTCCCCCGATACCTCGCCCCTGGCTTTGATCCCGGGGTCCCCTAAAAAAACTTCTCCTGATTCTCCCCCTATATACTCCCCCAAACCAAAGGTTGCTGGAAATGGTTGCTACCTCTCTGGGCCCAATTCGGGTATTGATCGATCAATGAACAGCATTGCTCCACCGGCTCATGCTTCACCCGCGCTTCTTGCTATGGATCTGGTGCCTCGCTCGGACTCGATAACGCCTCTAGGCGCAGAGGGACTGGTTCCTCCTTCGATTCTTAGTCCGGCGTTTACGCCTCCCGCAACTCCTAGTACGCCACTTGTAGGACTGGCAGCGAGCAAACACCCGCCAAAGTTGATGGAAGAGCTGCCCAAGGTCATCTGTATAGTTAGAGCTAGGATTCCAACGTAATTATTCCACCTCACAATACCCCTTTTACTGAAAAAGCGCTGACAAATTATCCTCCCCAGCACTACTGGAACCCAAATATTTCTGCACTTGTACCAAAATAACATGGATAATAAAGAGCATCTAGCCATAGTTTTCGGAAATAAAATCCGATCCAGGTCCCTCGACGCCCCGCGCGAAGGGGAGACCGAACTGGACCGTATGATCAGAGGTGCATACACAGGCAGACTCTTTCCCGGTCGTACCTCCTCCCGTGTCGATGACTCCCCGATGTCCTCCCAGGTTCCCACCACTCAATCAACCACCCCAGATAGCAACACCCGCACTGCTCCCCTTGTTCGCATCCACTCGGAATGCTACACTGGCGAAATTGCATGGTCTGCTCGCTGTGATTGCGGCGAACAATTAGACGAGGCTGCCCGTCTTATGTCCGAGGACCCAGCTGGCGGAGTGGTGGTCTATCTCCGCCAGGAAGGCCGTGGTATAGGCCTTGGGGAGAAGCTGAAGGCATACAACCTCCAAGACCTAGGCAATGACACAGTCCAGGCGAACCTCATACTTCGACATCCAGCCGATGCGAGAAGTTATGGTCTTGCCACAGCTATACTGATGGATCTGGAGTCGGTCAGCATTAGGCTTCTCACAAACAATCCTGAAAAGATTGCTGCTGTGGAGGGGCCGGGAAAGCAGGTTAAAGTTGTGGAGAGAGTGCCCATGATTCCACTTGCATGGCAGAATTTGAAGGGTGGGGTTACCGGGAAGGAGGTGGGTGACTATCTGAGAACCAAGGTATGTGTCTAGTAATAAACCTCGGGGAAGGGGGAGAAAACTGACGAATGGGAATAGGTTACTCAGATGGGTCATTTGCTTGACCTCCCAGCCGATGGAAACTAGTCTAGAGGTTCCAGATGCATTTCTTTTTCTTCTTTTCTTTTTCTCCTTTCTCCTTCCATATTTTTTTTGTTTTTACTTCTTCTGTTCATCTTTGTTTCTTACCGAGCGCTGCACATACATTGTTTGGGTACACTTCTCATTCTACTCGTCTCGACATGATTACCTCCAAGATTTTTCAATGGTATATAGTTTAGATTGTTTTTTCATCATCTTTTCCCCACATTTTTTTATTATCTACTGTACATCACCTGGAAGGCGTTCCTTCGTGTAAACCACCTTAGGTTTTTTTTTTTTCTTTTTTTCTTTTTTCTACCCTTCACTATCGTTTTCGTGCCCCGCCCAGGGAATCGATAACGCGAATTCATAATGGCCTGCATACACATATATACCTGCGCCGATTACCATAACGCGAGGTGAAAACTGGGAGAGGGAGGGGAAAAAAACATAGAAACACTCAGGACTCCCCCGGTGGCCCCAAGTGTACCGTGTCCCCCATTTACGAGCACTAACCTGGTGTCGTGGAGAAAAAATAGGCAGCGCAAGTGTTTTCCGCCCAAATTTATAACCACAATGCATTCCCCCCAGCAGCATCAAATCTCCGGAATGGCGAAATGGACCGTACCGTTCTAGTACATCGCGGAATCCACTCCACTTTCCGTACCTCACTGCCATGCCCCCCTGTGTACCATCAAGCCAGCAGGTTGAGTGTCTCTGGGCAAGAAAAGGGGGGAGGGGGAGATGCATATGAAGAAGTTGATATTCCCTAGTGAGTTGCCAACCTGAGCGGTATAGTCTAGAGATCCCAAGCAAAACACTTTGGCCCATGACTAAAGTTTACTTATACATGAGTATAAAAAGGCTATACAGTCTGGATGCTGCTAAAGAAACTGGCTACTGATACAGGGGGTTTGGTGCGGTTGCAACCTGTGGAAACCATCTTCCTAGAAGGTGGCCTAGTTACAGTTGAAAAGAAGCAAACCAGAAAAAAAATATGTTGCCTCACACTTGCTTCCACCCACTATGAATGATAGTGAAATAAGTGGAGAACCGGCTATTAGGGTCTTATAACCGTCTGTTGTGCGTGAGATTTGATTTTCTTGATACCATATTATAATATTATCGTATTAGTAATAATACTATCATATTATTAATATTATTAACATATTTGTTTTGTATTTCTCGGGCCCTTGACTCTGTTGTGTCGGGCTGAGCGACAGGCGTGGGGAGCATGAGGTAACGACGCTTACCGGGACACCAAAAACCCGCCCTCACTCCAACCACCTCCATCGCCAACCTCCCAAGCATCTTTCGTCGCTGTCCTTACTTTTATTTCTGCCCCGCCTTACTGCCCCACACTCAGTGCCCTAGCTACCAGCTTTAAGATACCAGATAGGTTTTCGGGGGCCCCCGGTGCTCCTCATCTATCCCCTACACGTCGGAGCCGAGCTAGAGTAGTCAACCCATCTACCAACTCTCGATACTAATCGTCATCGCCTTTCACGCATAGGCCACAAACATGTCGAACGCCCTCGATTCTGATCCCGGCTCGGAGCTCTTCGCCTCATACGAGGCCGATTTCAAGCTTGTCCGAGCAGACATCACCCAGAAGCTCGATCAAATACCTGAGCTCTCTGGGGAGCCGCGCAAAGCGGCTATTCGTGCTGCCGAAAGGGCCGTTGATGAGGCCGACGAAATTGTGCATTATCTTCTATCCACCCACCCTAAGACTATTTCCGATGGCTAACAGTTGAAAAGCTTGGTCAAATGTCTCTAGAGATCAATAATATCCCCTCCGCCCAGAGATCCAAAATTAAACCCCGCCTCCGCAACTATGCCCATGACCTAGATATTTCCCGCCACTCGCTTGTCAAACACACCCAAAACCTCGACCGTGATTCTCTCTTTGGGCCTCGCTCGAAATCTGGTTCAGGGGATGCTGTGGTTGACCAGCGCCAACAGCTACTCTCAGGAACCGATCGGCTGGAAAGATCTTCGCAGCGACTTAGAGATTCACAGCGTGTCGCGAATGAAACCGAAGAAATCGGTGCTTCCATTCTAGGAGATCTTGGGAGACAGAGAGAACAGATTGTGAATACTCACAATACCTTGAACGATAGTGAAAGGTTTCTGGATAGAAGTATCAAAACTCTGAGAGGTATGGCACGTAGGTATGAGCTTTGCCATCTGATTTCCTGTTTAATGTTGCGTAGTCTAACACTGGCAATTTTTAGGATGGCTACCAACCGGATGATTACTATCGCAATCATAACCGTCCTGGTGTTGCTCATTATCGCCGTCATTGTCTCTAAGTTCCGCTAGAATCTCGTTCTCGTGCATCGGTTGAACTTGAACTAGTGCTTTGTTTTAAATACCGCTTTCTTTTGCCATTGTATTTCCTGTTCGGACGGAGCCCGGGAGTTAACTTGTGTTGTGCTTTGTGTTTCGTCCGTGACCCCTGTACCAGGTCCGAAAGAACAAATAAATAAAATATAGCGATACATTTCTTTGGCTCTATATATTTGAACTTCAATTTCTTTTTGGAAAGGTCCTAGAACACGGTCAAACATGGGACTATTTAGCGCTCCCAAGGAGAGTTTGGGGTAGACGGAGCGATTCTCGTCGGCTTCGGAAACAGTATAATGCCGTGTTTCTTGGGCTGTTATGAGTGCAGATCCCTGTTGGGGCTACACTATTCCCTCTGGGACCACCAATGAAGTTGCGAGTGCTGTGCTCGTTAAAGTGCAAGCCTTTTTACCACCGTCTTGGAAGGCCTTGCGTATTTGCGGGGAATTGTGATATCTTGATCAATGGTATCAGTCATATTTCGGAGGGAACAGCATGCAGGGAATGGACACTACGACCATGAGCCCCCACCAGTCATTATACTCGCGCATGGACATAAAGGTCGGAAAAAAGGATCAGCAAGATCCTGTGGAGTGGTGGGCAGCTGGTCAGTAATAGTGGAAAAAACAAGGCCTGGTTGACATGAGAAACCCGGAGTGGATACCAAGCGGTTTATACAAGTACTTGTATTACAAACGGGAGGAGGATACCGGGGTAATGTAAGGTAAGAATCATGAAATCAGGTTCAGTACTCGAGTACAGACCAGTCCCATAGGGATTGCTTCCAACCCTGAGCAGCCTTTCAGAATCTCCAATTATTGTCTCTGGAGGAAAGCAAGCATCAAAGCAGCTAGTCTGGGTTTCTGGCTTCTACAATGCCATGTTTCTTTCCACAGTGTTTATGAATTGATCAACATAATCCCTACTTTGCCTCCGTAGACCCTCCTCCCTTTATGACCATGCGCGAGAATTGCTCCGGTGATCAGTATCTAAGTGGTTATGGATTATCCTGATCAGTTTCCCAGACATTTGGGTGAGGTTCGCTGCTGCATTAGTGGCACTGTAGCCGAATATGTAATACTCCCATATTATAAGTATGTTACTAGTACGGGTATTCGTGTTGCGGCACGGATCTTCTTGTTTATGTCACCGAAAACCCCGCGTATGCTTTATATATGCCAGTACCCCCTATCAATCTAATTCCCACCTGCATCCCTTTCCAAAATGTCTACCCCAATAAACGTTGGAATAATCGGCTGCGGAGAAGTAGCCCAAGTAGTTCACATCCCAACCCTAACCTTCCTGCCAGAACTCTACAAAGTAACCTACCTCTGCGACATCTCTCCCTCCGCCGTCTCCCACGCTGCCTCAAAAATCCCATCCCAACAACCCATCCGCGCAACGCAAGACGCAGAAGAACTATGCTCCTCCCAATTAGTCGACGTAGTCTTTGCCCTAGGCTCAGACGAATTCCACTCTGAGCATGTCCTTCTGGCACTGAAGCATGACAAGCACGTATTCGTCGAAAAACCAGTGGCGCTGACAAAGAAAGATGCATTGGCCATCGCTGAAGGGGAGAAGCGCTCTAAGGGCAGGGTCATGGTGGGGTACATGCGGCGTTATGCTGCAGCCGTTGAAGACGCTATTGCGGAGATTGGCGGGCGTGAGAAGATCATATACGCTAGGGTTAGGGATATAATTGGGCCGAATAGCACGTTCGTGGGACAGTCCGGAACGTTCCCGAGGAAGTTCTCTGATTCTGCGCTTGAGGATATAAGTGAATTGGCGAAGCGGGCGAAGGACATGGCTTCGGAGGAGTTGATGGGATATGGGGTTCCGGTTACCGAAGAGAGCATTGCGCTGTATAGGGTGTTGACTGGGTGAGTAGGCGGAGTCTGGAATGATACGCAAGTCGATGTTAACAGAGCGTAGATTAGGTTCCCACGACCTGTCCCTCATGCGCGAAATCCTCGGGATGCCTTTTCGTGAGAACCCAACTCTGGGGGCATCACTCTGTCTGCCAGTCTGGAATGTTCTCTTCAATTACGGCCACTTTACCGTACTCTATGAGTCTGGGTTCCACAATATTCCCATATTCGACGCGCATATCGAGGTATACTCGGAGAACAAGTCCGTGCTTATACAGTACGATACACCGTACGTGAAAGGTTTGCCCGTTACCATGACCGTAAGGGAGAATGCGGATGGGAGGTTTGTGGAGAGGTTTGTCAGGAATACGTATGAGGACCCGTTTACGCTTGAGTTGAAGAGCTTTCATCGCGCAGTTAGGGAGGGGGAGAAGATTAAAACAGATGTGGGCGATGCGCTAGAGGACTTTGAGCTCTTTGAGATGATTATGAAGAATTGGAGGAAGCAAAGCGGTCGACTAAGGGTATAAATAGATGTTTATGCTTCATCACAGATCCGATGTATCGAGCACAAATGATTGGGAGAGGGAGTGGGCAAAGGTTGCAGCGTCCATCTATAAGCATTGCAAAAGGATAGTTCTAGTTGCTGTTGCGTTCGAGCTGAGAGCCAGATACAACTATCGGAGCCTTTGCTCTAGAGTACCCACAAAGTTTCATATCAGCACATGAATCATCTCACCAATAACAAATCCTTAGGGTCTATTCCCCACCCCCCTAAACAAGGTAAGCAGCAATCATATTCCTGCTGCTTGGTTTTTCTGGTGGGCTTCGATGGTCTGTAGATGAATTTGGCTTTGGGCGATGAGTAGGATTGAATCCACTAGATACAAATCAAGCAGGCCTGGCATTGTTTTGTCAAGCGAAACGGTTAGCTATCTTTATGCGCACAGAAAGCTCTTATCGCGGGGAAGGATGTTTTATTCAGGTTAACTGTCACCACACTCATGGGAAGAAGAGCATCCTTATATATCATACATAAATGAGAAAAACCTCCGCGCTCCTTCTGCTTCCTTTCTCAGCCTCTCTCCCCTCTACCGTGCTCCTTCTCCTCCAATACAACTGCACCTAGTCTCTCTCTTCTCTTCTCTGCTCTTCCGGCTACTACTTCCTTCCCCATCTTTCAGTCTCTTCTTTTGTCCGTTATCCGAGAGATAACGAATTACGGTCCTTCTAGATGTCCCATGGTCATGCTGTCGATCACCTTATGCAGTGCTGGTGATTTACAATAGCACATAGAGCGATCCTGGGATTGCCTTGCGGATTTCTCCTTACAATTCGAAGATGAAACTTGGAAAGTCCCGCTGCGAGATTTGGATTTCCCCGTAGGAGCCTCGAAACCAAAATCTCTTCCCCTCACTAGACTTGATCCAAGGGCATACCATTAATCGAAGACCCTCACCAACAACTGGAGTACGCACTCCATATCAACCGTCCTCACTTCTAAAACTCTTCGCCCACAGCTGCCTCCCAGACCGCTTCCTGGGCCTATACTGTGCCCTCCCCATAAGTCCGGGTTGAGCCACCAGTTTCGCTAGGAATCGCTCGGAGCAGTAGAAGCGATCGAAGAAAGAGCACGGTGAGATCCCACAAACGCCCCCGAGTAGATACCTATATCTCATACTCTACCGCTAGCCCTGCCTCTACCATAACTCTAGATGGGCATGAGTCCCCCATTCGCAGTCGAGCCGTATAGCAATAAAATAAAATAAAAAGTAATAAAAGTCAAGTTCCTCTCCACTGCTATCCCGTGCTCTTCTAGTGGTACAGTGCTATGGTAGATAGACAACTCTCTGCACTCAGGATAGAGACCTACAGTAGGTCATCCAAGCATTTCAATATAACCTCCGGGTATGATACTTTATAAACCTGCCCCCCCCTTCCCAATTAATCCTATAAGTGTGAAAGGTTTCCGGGAAATCTTTCGAGATGGTCGCGCGTCGAATTTGTGTTGTTCCAGTGAGCGCTGCCTGGTGACTGCTTGGCTAGAAAGTGGATTTGTATTGTGGAAGCTAGGTATGTGCTGGTAGGGGCGCAGTGTATCGGGTGGTTAGGAGGATGGGTGCAGTTAGTGTACTTCGGCCTAGAAGCCCAATGGGAGACTGCGGGCGGCTACTTGGGGGAAATTTAGGTTGACCTCGGGTATGGGGCGGCTTCTACTCGATTGTCCTTTCCTTTCCTTTCCTCTTTTAAATATCCACTGGGAGAAGCTGATAAGTGCCAATTCCCAAGAGTTATCGATGGGTTTTTGAGGTTAGAGGTTCCAGTAGGTGTGGTTAGATGAGGCTTGGAGCTAGGGTGTCCATAGTATGGAACTGTGGAGGTTTTGGGGGAATGTCTTCTTGGTGGTGGTGGGGTTTAGCTTAATTGGTAGACTATACTTCGATAGTTGATACATGCTGTATTGGAAGGCTCATACAGGACTGATGCTCCTAAAAATAGGTTTGACGGAGCGCTGAAGTTCGTAGTGAGGCTGGAGGGATCAATGAGCCACCTTTCATAAAGTTAATTGACTGGATTCAAGCATTTAATGGAACTACAATGTTATCTATCCTCTTCCACCCATAGAGAAAATTCCAATTTTTACAATTCCCCACCTCCCTCGGTCCTGAGACCACCAAGCCCAAGCCAAACAGGACCGCCTCCGAGTCAGCACCTGTATCCCGATCAGGGGGCTCAAGTTCCTGGGGGGTAACTGTGGGCCGAGGGGACTCCCACCGACGTTAGGAATCGTATATCATACCAGGTCTCCACCCATTTACAGGGAAGATTCAATCTCACCTAAGAATGAACAAAGTTTTCCCAACACTGTAGGAAAGTATTATACCAGTGCAATCTTACACCTTATTGCAATGCTGTAAACACTTCCCCCGGTTCTAGCAAAACAAATACAACACTAGCTTAAGCTATACGAAATTACAATAGTCAATCTCTCCCATCTGAATAACTGACTCACGTTGCGCTCACCGTCAACAGCGGACGCCGATGGGAAATAGCAAAAAAGGGATCCTACATCGTGGCGAGTGATATGCTGTGATTATTGTAGCAAACGGAACAGGGTACCCGTCCGATACTTAATAATTTCGGTATCTAGAAGTTTAAGATAAAGGGGAGGACACGGTGAGGTAAAGAGAATTATATAGGGTATTTACGGGGTGGCTGGTATGGATATTTTTGGGGGGGCTAAAGACTGGTTTTGCTGTGGGCCACTCGAAATTTTATCGCCGTTGAGGTAGCGGGGGGCAACAGGGAAAAGTTCTATACTATAATATATTAGCAGGGTGCCTGCTGGTGGGTTTGAATGTATACCTTTAGTTCCGGCCAGAATATCGGTGTTTGTATCGTAGACACAGTTTTGCCCTGTGATGGATGACCAAGGTCAGGCCGGACCTTATCAAAACCTATGTCGCAACAACTAAGAAATATTGGGTACACACTAAAGTAACTTAGCCAACCGAACGGAAGAGAGAAAGAAAGAAAAAGCTCACTGTCCACGGAATCGTGGCCTTTTGACACCGTCTTTGCAATTCAGAGCAGGAACGAGCAAATCCATCATGAGGTTCCATTAGAGCTAGTGACTACACCCCAGGACAGAAGGCAAAGGGGCCTAGGTCACAGCTACGCTGCAGCAGATCCTCTCCCTCCTATCATACAAAGTTACGAGTTCCTGATGGCCAATACCTTGATGGGAGGAGGGGCCCTACAGTATAAACTGGAAAAGCTCGGTATTCACCTAGGGATGAGGGTAGGAATATCAGAATATTGGTAAAAAGAAGTATCATAATATCATATGTATCATATAAAATAATCGGTTCTCTTACTATTTCGGTGTCATAATATGTCTCCTCTATACTAGCAATGATTGAAATCTCAAGATTATGAGAAATTATCACCGGATTTGTTCCAACTTGTTTCCACTCACACTGGCTATGCTATAGAGTGAGGACTTCTCTTAACTTTTTTCCTTCCCTCTTACTACTCATTAGGATTAACCCCTATAGATTTCTTCTCTTCTCTTCTCCTAGTACTTTTCATAGTTTGTCCCCTTTGCCAGCTTTTTTTTTTCCACATCACTTAGGTTGTTTGATTTGCCTTGATTAATATCAGTATAGTTGGCAAAGCCTTTTTGCTTTACTAGATGGCAGGGAGATACATTTGCGGTAGTAAGAGTAAACTTTCACCACTCTATAGTTGCTTTGCCACTCTCTCTTCAGGATAAGCTGTCTAGATGAACATTTATATGACTATGATTGCATTTCCACATGATTCAATCTACTCTTCTACCTGCTTTTTGCCTCTTCTCCTCTATTAATAGTTCATCAGCTGAAATTCTACTCTTTGCTCAATTTACCTAGCACCGTATATTAGAATAGTTCACTATTGATGATTTACAAAAGGTAACAGTGAAGTGTTTCCCCTTTTGAATAAATATTTAGAGATCCTAACTTTCAATATTTTCTTTAGGATGTTACTGCGATATGTGTGCCCTCTAGTTAATTGAGATTCCCTTAGACTTAATTGTATTTAGTATCATTAATTCTATAGTAACTGGTACTCTACTTCTTATGCCATTTTTTGGGATATTGAAGTATCCATAGGTTTGCTGGGAGGTAATAGTATTTGCTATAAAGTGAGTAAAATATTTTATTCAAAAAAGTTATAAGTAAAGAAATAACAATGTAGTTGTATGAATAACTAACTACAAAGTTGTTTCATCTTCTTCAAATAATTCTTGCTTTTCATTCTAGGTTTGTTGTACTTACTAGCATTAAAAACAATGATGATAATCTTGATTATACTAAAGTAGTAACTGGAAGCAGAAATCAGAGAAGATGAAAAACTAGGTAAGTTTTCAAGTAGAAGGAGTTAGAGTACTCATATGGTGGTAGTGAGAAAATTAATTAGGCTTTGATCAAGAGTTGATCTTTTCAAATAGAAGATGATTGATCAATCAAATACTTAACAGAGAATATTGATATAGCACATCTTTACCTAGTTAATCAAAACCAATCTTAGCATCTAAATGAATAGCAGTAGACAACAAAGTCATGATATCATAAAAGATTGTGATTTTTGTTTGGTTATTAAGGTCTTGAGATTTAGGTGGGATAAACTAATCAGGGGTTATTAAGAGGATAAGATTCAATTTGATTATTCTTTAAACCAACCTGGGTGGACCTTGCCAGAGCAAAGGAGGCATTTGTCAAAATATAGTAAACTCTTCCTAAGAATAAGTTGATAGAAGGTTTTGAGCACCTTAAGAGAAGTCACATAAAGTCATACCTATTGATGGGAAGACTAATTTCTATTGCTAGAATTGTATTGATCTAAGATATTGAGAATAAACTGTATTGAATAGAGATTTTTGTCTATATGTACTGTACAACCATCTGATAACCCCTTATCTGTGCGCAATCTGTGTAAAAATCTAATCTGATTGTAAACGCACGCATGCTCAAATTTACCGTTTTTCAAATATCTCAGCATGTCAATATCTTGGCAAGGCTTGGCATGGTTTAGCCCCTTCTATATAAGGACGCCTTCCCCCCATTTTCCTTTCATTCTGTACCACTATTCTCCTCCATCACTGCCACAGTCACTACCAGCCTCACTATCCAACACTCCCACTAATTCAACCTTTTCCTCCCTGGCTACTCATGGATTGAACAATGAATAACAAACAAATATAAATAGCTTTTATACTCCTATAATATACTTGTAAAAAAACTCTCAAGGAGGATGGAAACCCAATACTATCTTGAATAAAGACCCAAGTTGCTCATATATTCTGTTAAACAAGTAAAAAGATTTTTATTTTTGACATTTGAATAAACACAGAAAGTTATACAGTTAAACAAAGTCCCAAGTGAACTATGGGAAATGTGGGAATATTATTCCTAGTTTCTAATACGATCCTCAATGTGGAGCCACCAAGCAACAAGACATATTGGCTGAGAAAAAACCTTTTCCCATGCTTGGAATAGAACAGTCAATTGAAGATTAATGGTAGATTAAAACCAGAGAATTCTAAATCTCATTGAACCAAATGATACATATATTAATGCAGATTGTCATGAAAAAAAGGTTATATGTAGGAGAGAATATATAGAGGTATATAGGGGATTCAAAAAGATATATTATTCGATAGGATCAAGTATTTTGGATACAATTACAGGAAAATTATATATATATTAAATAGCTACCAATAGCTGAATTTTATGATAGAATTTCAAGAAACTATAAAATCTATAGGTAAAATAAAGTAGCATACCTTGATAACGTAACAGTGTAGTGATTTAAGGAAATACAGCCAAATATTTACACTTTTGAAAAGGTTTTCTGCTACAAATTGGAATATAGGCTAAGCTTATTGCCTCTGTGATATTGATTAATTTGCCTATAGTAGTAGAGAATTTTGCTATTGTAAACATTAAGACTAGAGGCAGAAGTTATGTACAAGATATACAACTTACATCTCATATCCTAAATTAACATTTAGAGAACAACTCTTTGCAGCTGTGATATTGTATCTCTTTAATATATTTCGATATTTCTACCTTAGGCTAAATCCTGGAACCTTGCTTATAAAAGGTCTACAAAATTTAGATCAATAACATTACTTTCCTAATATTCTGTGGCTATTGTTAAGAACACACAAACCTCAATTAGAACTGTGAATAATATACAGTATGATATACATCTTTGAAGGAAATTTTTCAGGTATTATAAAATTGTATATGGCAATACGGGGTATACAGTAAACTATTGGAGGGCTCAGCAAGATAATAACCTGACAAAGGAGTGTAATCTCTGAGCTAGCAAAATTCAAGTAGGTAATGAGTTTCGTAGTCAAGATATGCTACATGCCACTCAGGGTATTGCTTCAATGAGCCCACATATGATTTACAGGTTAACCTAGCCCTGGGTCTCAAGTTGTCTGATTGTCAAAATAGCTAGCAGCTTCCTTGCATACCTTGCTTTTCCTCCTTTTCCTCTCTCTGTTCTTTACCAGCGACCTCTACTTTTTCTTTTTCTTCCATATTATCTTCTTTCCAAACCTCTTCTTTCACATTTTTACTTCCCCTCTTATATCTCAGTTGAACAAATAATCTTCAACCTACAAAAACTATATAGTTCTTAAGCTAAGAAATTTTCCTTTTTGATTTCTCCTATTCCCCTAGCAAACTAAAGTGAACTGTAAACCTGGTCTTGAGCGTGTTTAGGAGCAATGTAGCGTTGTAGGCAGTGCAGGTTTTACAAACCTGCAACGGCTTATGATAGAGATTTCCATGGTGGTAGAAAGAATTCCTGCCTTGAGTGTTTAGTATGTAACTAACATGAAATTATACATTCTCCAAGGAGTTTAATAGTACCAACAGAAACTAATTTTTGATATCAGGTGAGGCAGAAGGAAGGAAGGGTTTCAAAAGCGCCTATGGCACAGCCAGATGGCGGCCAAGAAGTACCAACGATTATGGAATGGAGTGAAGGCAGGTAGAATTCTTACATGGAATTAATTAAAACTAATACCAAGGTCAGGATACGGGAATACAAACTCAAGAGGCCATGTCGGTTGTAGGCAAACAAAAGACATAGCTGACTTTGACTATAATAGGTTAGGACAATACCACTTATCCTGTAGGACCTGCTTGGTATGTATTAAAATAAAATTCTTTTGGAATTGAATTAGAAGTATAATTGTTTAATATGTTTTTTTGATAAATATAGGCAGGGTTAATCATAGAAGGTTATGAGAGGAGCAGAGGGTGATTTGCACCCAACTGGTTCCTGATAGGAATGCAGTAGGGGGTGGCGGTATGCAGGGACAGGTACATACTAATGTGATAGTAGTAGGGAGGGAAGACCAAGAAGCAGGACTGGAGATTACAGGTAAATAGACTTGAGGTATTGGATAAGAGTATGGCTAATAGAAATAGAAGATGTAGATAATATGATAGGTAGAGAGGTGCAGCAGGTGTCGACGTGAGAAAACTCATATGGAGTTCGACATTGATTCTGCTGGCAATTTAAGACGCTCCTGCCATGATTGCTTGGTCAGTATTTGCAATGGAACCCTTAATTTTATTTGTTTCAATAGTAATAGACAGCTAACTCTTTACCTCTTATACAGCAATCAAGAAGAAATACAAGGCAGCAAGCACAGCAGAGTGCAAATGTTGTCAGGGAAATTCAAGTACCTGTCGATTGGCGTGGGGTAGGTCAGGCGGGCGAGATTGAAGTACCCAGAGGCCACCCATCTACCAATGTTGGCAGGGAAAATGAAATACCCATTGGACAACTTGGGGCAGATGCAGGCAGGGAAATTGAGGCACCTGCCGGTCTGCCTAGAAACAATAGGGCTGTGCAGCCACGATCAACATGTACTGCCTTTGTTGAATCGAGGGCACAATGGGTCCAACATAACTTTGAGCGGATGGAGGTTGTCTTTAGTCCATGCCATACACTCCATTGGGCTTCAGAGGGATCTCAGAGAACGCTTAAAGGGCGCATAGGGACCTTTGGAGCCTGTTTCAAGCATGGGGATGGAATGCTAGAAGGGCTTAGGCCTTTGCCAGAACCAGTGAATACCTTGATGACAGAGCAAGATGAGCGGTCAAGGTCATTCAGACGGGATATCTGTCACTGGAATAGCCAGTTTGCCTTTACATCTCTGCGCTAATACCATGATGACCGTAGCACGGCAATTGGCGACGGATTTCAATTATTCCAGATCCATGGTGAGGTTTATCACCATCAGGGACGACTGGTTCCCACTGGAGGTCGTGATGCCCTGTACTCATAGATCTATTTGTATGATCCAGCTTTTGCAGCTGCAAGAGGTCAGCAATAGCTCCAGAGTTAGATCAAGTATTGATTGCGTTCTTGACACAAATGCTAGATAAACATTCCTCCTTTGTCACAGTGTACCTTACAGCCAGGGAAAGGTTCGCACTTTTTTTCAGAGCAGGAACCTAATCTACGCATCATTCTTGATCCACAGTTGAGATTGGTGGTGGAAGCAGGGGCAGATATGCTCTGTGAAAATCTTCCCACCACAGATGAGATCGCAATGATTCTCCCCGAGGAATATGGCAAGGCAGGATTTAGTGATATTATATTGGCTTAGCGGGTAGATGGTGAGGTCCCAAATAATGGATTTTCCACCATTAATTCCAATCATGCCACTTACTTGGCTCTCCATTATGTTCTGTTTTTCCCATTAGGTGAACCTGGATGGTACTGGGGGAGGACCCTTACAAATGAGGGTGGTACCAGGCAGAAACTGAGGATGCCACAACGGGCATTCTACAGGTTCCGCCTGCATACCAGGACCGATAAACCCTCTACCATCATGCGTGGTCAGAGGCCCTTCCAGCAATTTGTGGTTGATACTTGGGCGGTCTGCGATCAGAACAAGCTTACCTGGCTGCTGGCAAATTAGGGGCATTTAAGCACTGATTTGTACAATGGACTTGCTGATGTGCTCCAGGCAGGTGATGTCAACCTTGAGGAGGTGGGAAGAAGAATTGTCTTGCCTTCAAGTAATGTTGGTGGAGATAGATTCATGCAATAATTTTATCAGGATAGTATGGCTCTGGTACAGCACTTCGGGCTACCATCTCTGTTTATTACATTTACGGCTAATCCGAAATGGGTGGAGATTGAAAATGAGTTACCTCCTGGTCAATATGCAGCTGATCGACCAGATCTCATAGCTAGAGTTTTCAATCTCAAGTTGGAAGATCTTTTGGATCAGATAAAAAATAAAAATATATTTGGTGAATGGAAAGGATGAGTTTGGACCATCGAATATCAGAAGCGTGGTTTACCACACCTTCACCTTCTTCTGTTCTTGAAGTCCTGCCCTGAATTTCTTACAGCAGCCTATATTGACAGGTTTATTTCTGCTGAGCTTCCAACTGAGCATGATGCAATAGGTCAGCAGTTGAAGGGTATTATAAAAAATTCAATGGTACACACTCAATGTGCAGGAGGAAATGGTCATGCCTTATGCATGAAGGACCTAAATCCAGCCATTGTTAAAACCTGTCATAAGGGCTATCCACATGACTTTTAGAAAGAGACTATCATCCAGGAGAATGGATACCGTTTATACAGCCGCCCGGATACTGGAGATTCCTTTACTATTCCTGTCTGTGGGTCTGCTGGTACCATTAGCGTAGTTATTGACAATCGTAGGGTGGTACCCTTCAGCCCTTATCTTTGTTTATGTTACAATGACTACATCAATGCGGAAGTTTGTGGATCTGTGCAAGCTGTAAAGTATATTCACAAGTATATATACAAAGGTGGAGATAGGGTAACGGTGACAGTGGAATCGGAGCATGATGAGATTAAGCGCT
Organism: Tuber calosporum; assembly: GCA_003316355.1. Lineage (NCBI taxonomy): Eukaryota > Fungi > Ascomycota > Pezizomycetes > Pezizales > Tuberaceae > Tuber > Tuber calosporum. The sequence continues at coordinate 52,993 of QFET01003009.1, forward strand.
ATCTATAAGGCAGTTATTTCGGTCCAGCAGAGGCAGTTTGGCGCTTATTCGAATATGGCACACATGACGAACAACCACCGGTGACTCATCTTGCTCTATACCTGCCAGGGCAACAACCTTTATACTTTGGTAGTGAAGAGGATCCAGAGCTCCTTCTTGAGTGTATTGAGACCTCTATGACCACCTTGATTGCCTTTTTCAATTACAATGCTCATAATGTAGATATAAGGGAGTACCTGTACTATGAGTTCCCTGAGTACTTTGTTTATGTTCGCAAAGTTGGTTGGAAGAGGCGGCAGAGAGGTACAGCAGTTGGCAGAATGTATTCGGCAAGTCCGTTTATGGGTGAGAGATATCATCTCCGCTTACTTTTTACTGTTGTCAGAGGAGCTACAAGCTTTGAAAATTTGAGGACAGTCGATAGAACAGTGTACCCAACATTTAAAGCTGCTTGTGTTGCATTGGGCTTATTAGAAGACAATGGAGAATGGGTTGCCATGTTCAGGGAAGGTGCAGGGTTCATGACGGGCAAGGCTTTGCGACATCAATTTGCTCTAGCTTCGCAGCATACTAGTATCACATCCCCAATATTGATTTGGGAACTCTTTGCGGAGTCCATGTGTGATGATTTACTCAATCCGATAGTAAGAGGGAGAGCCCAACTGCCAGCGGGACACGAGAAAATGGGCGCTAGACTTTATATAGACAGTGGATTGTACCTATTTCAAGATTATTTGAATGAATTTGGGAAGTCCTTAGACAAGTTAGAGTTGCCAAGCCCTATCCTCGATTGGAAATGAAGGGATCAGAGGATGGCCAATCCGGTCATGCAAGAAGAGTTAGAATATGATGTGCAGGTGGAGCAGGATGCATATCATTCTATGAGGGCAAAGCTTAACCTAGAGCAGACCAATTGCTTTCAGGCAATAGTGGAAGCTGTAGAACAACGTGACCTCGATCCTCGCCATAATCCCCATTCTGCTTTCTTTCTCCAAGGCCCTGCTGGTACTGGCAAAACATTTCTCTATAATTGTCTATGTAGTTACTTTAGAGTTAGGGGAAAAATTGTAATATGTGTTGCATCATCTGGTATTGCAGCACAATTGTTGCCAGGTGGTCGCACAGCACATTCACGGTTCAAAATTCCTTTATCAACTGCTGGAAGTTCAGGTTGCAATATTACTTGAAATTCACTATTGGCAGAATTGATTAGGAAGACGGCCCTGATAATATGGGATGAAGTACCCATGTAGCACAAGGCCTACTTTGAGGCGGTGAACTGGACTCTGAATGACATTTGCTATGTCGTGACGGTGCCCTGTTTGGTGGTATTCCCATAGTTTTGGGTGGCGATTTAAGCACAGATTTTGCCAGTGGTAAGAAGAGGTTCTAGACAGGCTACAGTACAAGCATGTATTAGACATAGTTCAATTTGGAACAGCTTGCACATATTAAAACTCAAGACCAGTATGAGAATTGCAGCAAGCAATAGAAATCTGATCTTTATTGATTTTCTGAAAGGTCTTGTAGCAGATCAAACTATGTATGGGAGGATCCAACTCCCGGCATTCCTAAGAAGAGTGGAAACAGTTGATCAGCTCTGTGAGCAACTATTTCCCCAGGCACTATTACGGGAGGCTGTCACTTCACATGGTGCTCTATCAGGAAGGGCTATTTTGACTTTCAAGAATGACACTGTGAATGATTTCAATGACAGTCTTATCAATAGAATGCCTGGTACAGAACACCGCTTTGAGGCTGTTAACAATGTCGAGCGCAGTGAAGATACTGTAGCTGCAGAGCCATATGTGGTAGAATATCTACAGAGTATAAACTTGGCTTCAATTCCGCCATCATGTCTTAAGTTGAAGATTGGGGTTCCTCTCATCCTTATAAGGAATCTTAGTCCCAAACATGGGATATGTATTGGAACAAGAATGAGATTGGTAGGCATTAGCCACAATTGTTTGCAAGTGTCACGATTGCCTAGAAGAGCGCTAGGCAGGAAGGACAGAAAAGCAGAGTAAGCCTTGTGAGGCTTACGATGATTTCGCACACATGACCACTTTAGGGTCATGTGGGTTTCGCGCATGACGCACACTTGTGAGTCATGAGGTTATTATGAGTTGATTTCGCACACATGACTATTTAGAG
>QFET01003013.1:0-46041 GCA_003316355.1 Tuber calosporum
TGGTCCTCCCTATCCTCACTTATGGTGCCGACCTGTTCTCTCCCTCCCAGGTCACCATAGACAAGATGACCATGCTTTGGAACAGAGTACTCCGCTGGGTCACCAACTGCTTCTCTTCGACCCCAATCTCCATACTGAACTGCGAAGCCTGTCTGGCTCCCATCTCCTCCCTGCTCCCACACAAACGTCGCATGGCCGCCCTCCGCCTCGCCTGCTCTTCACCTCTCATCAACCCGGCAGCTGCCAGGTTGCCACCCTCCTTCCCCATCTCAGACAATTCTAACACAAGACTTGACTCCCGTCGTACACTCCGAGGGCTCAAGCAAAACTACATACCCCTACCCTGGGACCGATACAAACCCCCCTACCTCCCTAGGCGTCACCTGCCCATTGATGCTCTTTGTCACTCCCTCCTTCCCTTCATAACCACTGTTGGGAATTTCCCACTTGCCTCTCCTCACCTGCTCCCTGCAGATATCCTCCCCCCTGAACTGACAACCAGGAGTTACCCCTTCCTCAAGAATGCCTGTAAGGCACTCCTTCTCAAGGACTGGACCCTTCAGGCTCCCCCTCCCCTCTACTATCGCTACGCACCTCGCCTGTCCCCCCACCCCTTCATGGGCCTGGACAAGTTGGCTGCTGGTAGGATCCATCAAATGCGGTCTGGCAAAAGCTACCTGGCCGCCCACACGTCCTGGGACGACCCTGACCCCCTCACCCTCTGCCCCTACTGCGAGGAGGAGGAAGAGACCATGGTCCATGCAATCCTCCAATGTCCTGCCAAAGCCTCTTTTCGCCTTCGTCATCTCCCTGGCATTGGCAGCTCAGGCCCTGGCTCTCCACTCTGGTCCTCGGTGGACCTACTACAGGCCCTTCGCGCCTACATTTTGGAATCTGCAACTGGATTCCCCCCACAGATGCCGGCCCACGGGCCACCCCCACCTTAGGACAGCTTGGCTGCCCTCCGCTACTAACTTTGTTTCTCTCACGTTGTTATGATTTTCCTTACTTTGTTTGGAATTTTGTTATTTTCTTTCCTTACTTGAAGAGCCTCCATTGTGGGAGCAGTGACGGTACCGTTACAACTGGGAGATAGGGTTTTTGATATTTCTTTTGTTGGTTTGTTTGAGATTAACGTTTCGTTTTTGCCATAGCTAGCGCTGCATGCAGGTTCCTGTACGTTAACTGAGAATATATGAATTAAAAAAAAAAAAAAAAAAAAAAAAATAGGTGGCCTGTAGTTAGGACACGCTTCACTTCCCCTATTTTCGTGCCCCTACATTTTGCACCACCACGTCAAAAGTGTACTCAGTTCCCACTATCCCACCCACACCTCTCCTCGCTTAGGTCCTTGCGTACCCTAAGCCTGGTCATGGTGCAAGCCGGTCCTCCTCCTCCCCCTCTTTTCGCCTCCGCCCCTGCACCATCCTCAGTCCCTGCCTCCACAGTGGACATCCCCCCTCACGTCAGGTTCCTCTCCTTCTTCTTTGACGAAATCAAGGAAGAAATCAACATCTCCTTGGCTCAGGTCCCCACCATCTCTCCCTCAGGGCAAGATGACCTCTCCACTGGAGAGATCACCCTGATCCCGCTCTTGTGTGGCGCCCTTCGGGCAATATCAGCTCTTGGCGCCCAGCTTGACACCCTATCCTCTGCAATTGCACGTCTCAGTGCCAGCTTACCCAACCCCTCCCAAACTGCTGACCCAGCAGCCCCAACCCTGGCCTCAATCTGTTCCAAGCTTCGCGACCTAGCCCCCTGTGTCACGCGCGCACCTCGTCCGACCACCACCACTCCTCCCGCTATCCCTCCCCGTTCTAGCATGTAACAGAGGCGCCCTGCGCTTTCATCTGCCATTCCTCCCCCACTTCCTGCCGCTTCCTCTGAAGGCACCTTACTGGTAATCCATGGTTTCTCCGGCGATCAGTCCCGCGATCGTGATACTTCTGCCTCCTCCTATACCCAAATCATGGTGGGCAGAAGGAATAGGAGAAAGTCACCAACAAGCCCACCCTCTGCGGCCAAGGTTGCTGCGGCGGCAGCCACCAAAGAGACCCCAACCTCCCCTAACTCTGGCTCTCCCTCCCCTCAGCTACAATCACCGCTCTCCCCCCCCTCGCCTTACCACAGCCGCCAGCAGGTTCTTTGCCCCACTCACCTCGCCTGCCCTCCGGCCTGATGCAGCAGTCATATCCGGCCTCCTTCCTGATCTGGCTGCCTCTGTTCTTGTCCATGCAATCTCCTGCCTCCCCCGCGGATTCAAGGCCTCTGTCAAGAAGTGAGGCTCGGTCTCCCTCACTGGTCTCGATGGCCAGGTCCCCGCCCTCTCTTAAGCCCCATACCTTGAGGCCCTCACCAGGCGCCTTAATCAATCTTTTTCCGTTGGTGACAACCTCTGGCTCACCTTTCGCCCAGCCCCGATAGCCGTTCAAATAGTGATCCACTCAGTCCCTTCCTCCTGCCTGCCGGACAATGAAGATAACCTCTTCTCCTGCCTCTCCAACTTAATCCTTAACTCTACTGGGGTCCCTATCCTTTCTGCTAGGTTACTTAATAGGGACCCCGCCTCACGCCTCAATCACTCCTGCTCGGTTGTTATAACCACCATGCCCGAGCACGCCTCCTCCCTCCTCCCCCACATTCCCCTATTCTCAGCCAACAGAAGGACTGAGAGGGCCTCTTCATCCTCCCCCTACATACAGTGCCACAACTGATGGGCCTTTGGTCACGTGGCCCCCCGGTGCAAGACCCCCCACCCAGTCCGCCCTTACTGCTCCCTTTACCACAAAAGAGCTGACCACCGGTGCTTTAATCCCTCTTGCCCCAAGCAGGGCAACACCAAATCCGTACTAAACTGCTGCGTGACCTCCCCTCCACACTGCCCGAACTACGATGATGATCACTCTGCCCGTGACCAGGACTGCCCCTCTAGACCCCCTCCTCCCACCCAAACACCCTATACCGCCACGCCCCCCAGAGACAATGACTGGATGGATATCCTGCCAGACCTCCCGCTTTAGACCACGTTACCCTCACGCCCTACCACACCGCCCCAGGACCCTTTGGCCCTGCCATTGACCTTTCGACTCCCAGGCCAATGAGGCCCGCCCAGTTCGTCCCTGGCATGTCTAGGTCCTCCTCCCGACATGGTGCCCCACCCACCTAGGTGGCGCCCAGCCCCTCTCCTGCCCCTCGCGATTCAATGGGCTCTGCCCAATAATTGATTGCACATCTCCCTCTCTACCGCATGAGGCCCTTAGGGCCACGTTCTTTCTCTCCATTGCTCAACACAACTGCCTGTGTATCTGGGTTGTGTTTTCTCCCTTTTTTAATTCCTTAGTTGAACTTTCCTTTCCTGTTTCCCTGGTGTGTATCCAGGATCCTCCAGTGTTTCGAGGACGTGTCCCAACTTTTGCTGGCTTCAAGTCCTTCTCCCCCCCTTGTTCCTCCCCCTAAAAGCCACTGGTGGCATGTTATGTTCCTTCCTCCCTGCTGTCCATGAGTGTCATACTTCCTGTTTTCTTTGGAAGAACCGACAACATGGGCCTTGATTTTTCCGGACAGACAGGTTGTTTATGTTTTCCATTTCGCGGCTTCGAGTACAAAACTCCTACTCTCTCCCTGGTAGGGTACCCTCACTGCGTACTATTTTCCCTCTTCCGTTGTTTCCTTTGGATGGGTTTCCTGTTCTTTCCTTGGGTGACTTCAATATTCACCACCCCTACTGCGACACGCTACGGGCCCACTTCCCCACAAGTTGGTAGTTTCTTTCCCTTACTTTTCCCGGGCTGCTGAGCTTGGCTACCAGCTCTTAAATACCCCTGGGATTTATACCCGCTTCCCTTTGGGTGGTGGGCGCAGGCCATCGGTGTTAGATCTTTCTTTTGCCTTTCCAGTATTATTTCCCCTCTTCTACTCATGGAGCACGCCCCTCACCTCGACTGGCTCAGACCACGTCCCCATCCTGCTCTCCTCTAGGTATCCTGAAGACACACTACCTCCTCCCCACCCCAACTGGGCTCTGACTGTTTGGGACACCCTCTCACCCTTGCTTCAAGAGCTGTGAGTCCAAGACCCCCCCCGCCTCCCAACTGCCGCCTCACTATCCCTATAGTTTGACCCGAATTTCGGTCCTGTACTCTCCCTCCTTCGTAACTATACCCCCCTCTCCCGTCCATCTCCTAGGGCCAAGCCGTGGTGGTCGCCCCTGCTCTCTAACCTCAGAAACAAACACCACTCCGCTGCTATCAAGGCACGTGCCTTCCGCTCCTCAAGCGACATCTCTGCCGCCAGACTTGCCTGACTTGGCTACTTCAAATCCATCAAAAGAGCAAAAAATGCACACAGGACCTCCCTCCTTGTCAACGCTACTCCCTCCACCCTCTAGGCCACCAAACGTCTGACCCTAGGCTCATCCACAACCCGCTTCCCCACTCTCCCAGGGGCTAACACCCCCGAGTCTATCAACAACGCCCTCCTCTATCACTTCTTCCCAACACACCCCTCTCCCCGCGCTCCCTCTATCCTCTGACCCTACTCCGACGCCCCCGAGCTGTCCTCAGATGAGATATCTGCCGCCCTCATAGCCTCCTCCTCCTCCTTAGCACCAGGTCCAGACACTGTTCCCTATGGGGTATGGAAAGTGGTCCACCGTACCTCCCCCTCCCTTCTGATTTCACTCCTCTCCCTTCTTCTCCTCCATGGTTTCTACCCTCCCTCCCTCAAAAAGGCCATGGCGTGGTCCTGGACAAACCAGGCAAGCCGTCCTACGACACCCCAGCCTCCTTCAGGGTCATCGTCCTTCACGAAACAATCTCCAAGGTTCTGGGGAAAGTTTTTGCGTCCCGCCTTGCCCTCGTTGCCAGGGCCTGTGGGCTACTCAGTCCCAACCAGTGTGGCTCACAGGCGGGCCTATCCCCCTTTGATGCCGTCACTACCCTTGCCCACACATACCGTATCCTGCATCGCACAGCCCTCCGTGTCTCCACCCTCTTCCTAGACATCAAAGGGGGTTTTGATAACGTGGATCCTGATTTTCCTTCCACCATGCTCAGGAAAAAAGGCGTCAACCACTACCTAATCTCCTGGGTCAGGTCCTTCTTAAGCGGCTGCACTTGCCGTCTCCTCTTCCAGGGGTCACCTGAAATTTTCTCCTCCGTTTCCGTTGGCACCCCTCTCGTGTCTCCTGTATCTCCTAGCTGTTTGTTATTTATGTTTCTTCTCTTCATTATTCCTTTTCTAGGGGCCTTATTCTTTCGTATATTGATGATTTTACATTAACTGTATCCTCATCTTCCTACCGCCGCAATGTTCCGCTGCTGCAAGCGACTTTTTCCAGGATCAAGCGCCCTGGGGCGGCGCGTAAGGTTTCTTTTTCTGTTCCTAAGACTGAGCTTATCCACTGGCGCACTAAAAACCAGTGGGGCACTCCTTGTATTATCCCTATACACCTGGATGGTCAGGTCTTTCATCCTGCCAGCTCTCTCAGGTGGCTTGGCTACTGGCTCACGCTGTCCCTTTCCACCTCCACTCATTTCTCCAAGCGCCTTGGCCTCGCCCAAGGCGCCTTTGCCACTCTCCGCAGGCTTTCCCCACTAGGGGCTGGCCTATCCCCCCCCCTGTGCCACTGCCTCGCTGTGTCCCTCCTCCTCCCCATCCTCGCCTATAGGGCAGACCTTTTTATACCCTCCCGTGGTATGCTAAGGCATATGGACGTCTTCTGGCATCAGATCCATAGATTTGTTACCAACTGCTTCCGCTCGACCAGACTCTCTGTCCTCGCCTGGAGAGCTGCCTCCCACCTATTCCCCTTCTGTACGCCCACCGGCGTCGGCTGGCTGCACTCAGACAGGTGTGCGCCCCCTAAACCATCAAACCTGTAGCATATCGGCTCCCCCTGGACATTCCCTCTCTCCTCCAAACCTGCGCGCCAGACTCATGGTACCACCTCGCTAGAGGCCTCCAACCCAATGTCAACCCCTCCATTGGAGAACTTCTCCTCCCTCACCTCCTGTACGCACACAGCTCACGTTGGATGCGATGGCCCACCTTATCCTCCCTATCTCGGGATCCCTGTCCTTTGCCCCCAAACCAAGTGCACATCTCGTACCCCTTTGTCCTCCTCTCCCCTCGCTACCTGCCATGCGCGCTGCCTACACTGGCCTCAGGAGGCGGGCCCACCAGACCCTTATGAACCACTGAGCAGAAGCCTATCCTCCCCTACCCTACTACCCCTATAAGCCGTCCCTATCCCCACATCCTTTCATGGGTCTGGGTAAGTTCATTACGTGCCGCATTCATCAGATGCGTGCACACTGGAGCTACCTGGCCTTTAACACCTCATGGGCCTCTCCGGGGGAGCCCAGCCTCTATCCACGATGCAGGGACTAAGATGAAGACTTCCAGCTCGCCACACTCTCCTACTCGGCCACCGCTGATGCCCGCAGGTGCCACCTCTAAGACGTCATAGGAATTGGACCAACTGACCCCATTTGGTCCTCCATACCACTCCTCCTCAACCTGGTCGCCTACCTACGCGAGACGCAGGTTGGTTTCCCCCCTGACATGCTGCTGTCCCCTCCCTCCTTCCCGCCTCCTCTGGTCGCCCCCACACCCCTAGGGTCTCCTACCCGCCCTCTTTTTTCTTCCCCATGTTCTTTTACATCTGGTTTTTCCCTTACATTAAGACTTGGTTTCAGTATGTTTCCAAGGCTGGTTTTCCCTTACTTGAGTTTACTGTACGTGGTGGATGGACAGTTACCTGCCTAGGTGGAGCTTTTATGTAGCGTTGGTTTCCTTTGTTTTTGGTTTTTGGGATAAAGGTTTTGTTTATGCCATAGCTAATGCTGCACGCAAGTTCTTGTACCTTATCAACGAATATATGATGTAAAAAAAAAAAAAAAAAAGTAAAAAAAAAACACGTCCTGTAGTTAGGACACGATTCGCTTCACCTATTTTCCTGCCCCTACATTTTGCACAACCACGTCAAAAGTGTACTCGGTTCTGATGATCCTACACACACCTCCCCACACCTAGGTCCTTGCATACCCTAGGCCTGGTCATGGCGCAAGCCGGTCCCCCTCCTCCCCCTCTTTTCGCCTCCGCCCCTGCACCACCTTCAGCCACTGCCTCCACAGTGCACGTCCCCCCCCACCTCTGGTTGCTCACCTATTTCCTTGATGAAATCATGGAAGACATCAACTTCTCCTCCGCTCTGGTCCCCACCATCTCTCCCTTAGGCCTAGATAACCTCTCCACAGGAGAGATAACCTTGATCCTGCTCTTGTGTGGCGTCCTTCATGCAATTTCGGCCCTTGGCGCCTGCCTTGACTCCTCCTCCTCAGCAATGGCACTTCTCAGTGCTGGCTTACCCAACTCAACCCAAACTGTCTACCCTGCAGCCCCCAGCTGGGCCTCAATCCGTTCTGAGCTTTGTGACCTGGCCCACCGTGTCACTCTGTCTCCTCCTCCCACCACCACCACTCCTCCCGCTATCCCTCCCCATCCTGACATGACTCTGAGGCGCCCAGCGCGCCCATCTGCCCTTCCTCCCCCAGCTCCTGCCCCTGCCTCTGAAGGCGCCCCCCTGGTAATCCATGGTTTCTCTGGTGATCAGTTCTGCGACCGTGATTGTTCTGCCCCCGCCTATACTCAGATGATGGTAGTCAGAAGGAATAGGTGAAAGTCCCCCACTAGCCCTACCTGTGCAGCCAAGGTCATGGCTGATGCTGCCAACCAAGCCACCTCGGCCTCCTCCAGTCCTGGCTTCCCCTCCCCTGAATCACAACCACCACCACCTCCACCCCCGTTCACCTCTGCATCTCGCAGATTTCTCGCACCCCTTTTCCCCCAGGCCTCTGCCCTGATGCAGCGGTCATCTCTGGCCTTCTTCCAGACATGGCAGCCTCAGTACTTGTCGATGCTAACTCCGCTCTTCCACTTGGTTTCAAGGCCTCTGTTAACGATTGGGGCTCTGTCTCCCTTACAGGCCTTGATGTCCAAGTCCCTGTACTCTCTTATGCCCCATACTTTGAGGCCCTCACCAGGTGCCTCAACCAATCCTTCCCAGTCGGCGACAACCCTTGGTTCCCCTTGCGCCCGGCTTCTACTAGTGTTCAGATTGTGATCCACCCTGATCCCTCCGCATGCCTCCCTGACAATGAGGATGACCTCTTCTCAAGTGTCTCCACGTCAATCAGTAGCTGCACTAGCGCTCCCATTCTTTAGCGAGGTTCCTCAATAGGGACTAGGCCTCTCACTTCCAACACTCTTGCTCGCTAGTCATAATCACCGCCCCTGAGCATGCCTCCTCTCTCCTACCTCATGTCCCTCTTTTCTCAGCTTATTGGTGGTCCGAAAGGGCCTTCTCCTCCTTCCCCTATACACAATACCACAACTGTTAGGCCTTTGGTCATGTGGCCCCACTATTGAAAACACCGTATCAAGTCTCCCCCTTCTGCGGTTTCCTTCATACGAGAGGCAACCAATGACTCCAATCTCATGCCCCAAGCAGGGTAACACCAACGCCGTGCTCAGCTTCTGCCTGACCTCCCGCCCTCGTTACCCAAACAGCGACTGGGATCACTGCTCCCGCGATCTGGTCTGCCCATACAGACCAGTTCCTCCCACTCCTCCTCCGGCTTCCACCCAACCCATCACAAATGATGATGTGATGTTACGATCTTATGCTGTAAGCTGGTTTTGAAGCAGGTAACTACTCCTCTTTGGGTTGGATGAATATGACCGGTCCGTTGTTATAGTCCGGTATGGGGCGTGGCGCTAATCTCAGCCACCAAGCTAGAAGTATTATTGCAACGAGTAGTACAAGGCGGTTTTCCACTATTGCTCTTAGGCCTATGCCTACGTTGTCTTGATAGCTGAACCCTATGGTTCCTATTGCACAACGCCAATAGGGGAATAGAACAGTAAGGAGGTAAAGTTATTGTATACGAAAGAACTTAGATGGTTGCGTGAAGATTCCTAACTACAGGTCGCCTAGAGGTCCTTATATAGGCTCTCTTGCCTCAACCCTAACCCTGGTGACTCATACGTTTGAGTCACGCGACCTCTATGACTCATAGTGAGCCCCAGTATGAAATCCATCAGCTGACTCTTCGGAGTCAACTGCGCCGTGTGCCAACCAATCATAACTCATAAAATAAGTCATGTGCCCTAAAGTGGCCACATGCGCGAAAAACCAATTACTCATAGTGTGAGTCATGTGCGAAAATCACTACATCATATAACTCACAAATGTGAGTCATGCGCACGATCAACTGATCACAACATAACAATGATTGTATTAGTGTGCCTCATGTGAAACCCCATGACTTCTAATGAGTCATAGTGCGAAATATAACAACCTTATGACTCATAACTATAAGTTATGCGAAATCCTGCTTTGCTTAGTCACCAATTGTGACATGTGATAGACGTCTTGCCAGATCTCCCCTCTGGCTCTACCACAGTCTCCCGACCCTCCACACCTCCTTCAGGTCACTTAGGTCTTGCTGATAACCTAACCACAGACTGGCCCATGAGGCCTGTCCAGTCCGCCCCAAGCATGTCCAGGTCTTCCTCGCGGCATGGTGCACCGCCCACCCCGGTTGCACCCAGCCACTCTCCTGCCCTCCTTGATCCTATGGGATCTGCCCAGTAATAGATTGAACAACTACCCCTCCCCCTCATGAGGCCCATACGGCCTTGTCCTTTCCCTCCCTTGCCCAACACAACTGCCTGGGTAGCTAGGATGTGTAGGCTTCCTTTTTGAATTCTTTAGTTGAACTTTCCTTTCCTGTATCCCTGGTCTGTGTCCTGGATCTCCGGGTTTTTTGAGGTTGTGTTCGCACCTTTGCGGGCTTCAAGTCCTTTCCTCCCCCTTGTTCCTCCCTAAGGAAATGATGACTAGGCTGTTATTTGTCCTCCGCCTTACTCACCATAAGTGTCATACTTCACGTTTTTTTTGCGATGTCAGACACTATGGGCCTTGATCTTTTCCAGATGGATGAACTGTTTGGTTTGTCCTTTTCACGCCTATGGGTACTGAACTCATATTGACTCCCCGGCATGGCCTCCTCCTGGCGTACTATTTCTCCTCTTGAGTTGTTTCCCCTAGATGGGTTTCCTATTATGTCCCGAGGCGATATCAACATCCACTACCCAGCCTGTGACCTACTGCGTGCCCACTCTCCTACAGAGTTAGGTGTTTCCTTTTCTTACTTCTCAAGAGTGGCCGAGCTTGGCTACCAGCTCTTGAATGCCCCTGGGGTCTTCACCAGCTTCCATTTAGGCGGTCTGGGCAGGCCCTCTATTCTAGATCTTTCCTTTGCTTCTCCTGTTTATTCCCTTTTTTCTCCTAATACAGCACGCCCCTCCCCTCACCTGGATCTGACCAAGTTCCCATTTTGCTCTCCTTTAGGCATCCTAAAGACACACCACCACCTCCCCGCCGCAACTTGGCCTTCACTGACTGGGCCATCCTCTCACCCCTCCTTGAGGACCTTGCAGTCCCACACACTCCCCGCCTCCTCACCTCCGCTTGTCTCTCCTCTTAGTTCGCAACTAACTTCTGTCGCGTTCTTTCCTTGCTCTGTAACCACACACCCCTCTCACGACCATCACCCAGGGCCAAGCCCTGGTGGTCACTCCTCCTCTCTACTCTTAGGAAAGAACAACACTGTGCAGCTCGCAAAGCCCGCTCTACCCGTTCTACCAGTGATATCTCTGGTGCCAGGATTGCCCACCTTAGCTACTTTAAAGACATAAAGAGAGCAAGAAAGGCCGTCTGGACTTCCCTCCACTTCTACGCCACGCCCTCCTCCCTCTGGGCCACCAAATGGCTAGCCCTATATTCTCCTATAACTCGCTTCCCCACCCTCCCTAGGTCTAACACTCCAGAGTCTATTCACTGTGCTCTTCTCAACCACTTCTTTCCTCCTCGCCCCTCCCCACGCGCCGCCTTCATCCTCCGCCCCTACTCCGATGCTGCTGCGCTGTCCTCCAACAAGATCGCTGCCGCCCTCAGGACCTCCGCCTCCGCCTCCTCAATGCCGGGTCCTGATTCTGTCACCTATGGGGTATAGACAGTCGTCCTCTGCACCACCCCTTCCTTATATAGTTGCCATCTTCTCACCTCTGCTCCTCCATGGGTTCCACCCACTCTCCCTCCAAAAGGCCAACGGAGTAGTCCTGGACAGGCCAGGCAAGCCATCCTACGACACCCCAGCCTCCTTTAGGGTCCTCCTCCTTCTCGTGACAATCTCCAAGGTTCTGAAGAAAATCTTTGCCTCCCTCCTCGCGCTCCTCGCAATGGCCTGTTCTTTCCTCAGTCCTAACCAATATGGCTCCCTCGCAGGCCTTTCCTCCTTTGACGCCATTACCACCATCGCCCATACAGTCCACACCATGCAGCACTCCGCCCGACGCGTCTCCACACTCTTCCTTGATATCAAAGTGGGTATTGACCACGTGGATCCTCATTTTCTCTCCTCTGTACACAGGAAAAAAGGAGTCGACCACTACCTTATCTTGTGGGTCAGGTCCTTGCTTACTGGCCGCAACTGCCGTCTTCTCTTCCAGGGCTCACCTGGTAATCTTTTCTTCCGTATCTGTTGGCACCCCTCAGGGGTCTCCAGTATCTCCTTTGCATTTTGTTATTTATGTTTCTTCCCATCATTTCTCCCTTTTGAGGTGCCTTATACTTTCCTATGTTGAGGACTTTGCATTGAGTGTATCATCTTCTTCTTATCGCGGTAATGTTTAGCTGCTTCAAGCAGCCTTCTTCAGAATCAAGCGTGGCGGAGCAGCACGCAATGTTCCATTCTCAGTCCCCAAGACAGAGCTGATTCACTAGCGCGACAAGAACCAGCGGAGCTCCGCTTGCATCATCCCCATACACTTGGATGGACAGATCTTCCATCCCTCTAGCTCCCTCATGTGGCTAGGTTACTGGCTGACCCCATCCGTTTCCACATCTACTCACTTCTCCAAACGACTGGCACTCGCACATGACGCCGTCGCCACTGTACACAGGCTTTCCCCACTAGGGGCTGGCCTCTCCCCCCACCTGAGCCACTGCCTTGCTGTCTCCCTCCTCTTGCCCATCCTCATCTATTAGGCCGACATCTTCATACCCTCCTGCAGAATGCTACGGCACATAGACGTCTACTGGAACAAGATCCGGGATGGGTTACCGCCTGCTTCTGCTCTGCCAGACTCTCTGCCCTCTGCCTGAAGAGCTGCCTCCCTCCTCTCGGCCTCCTCTGCGCCTACCGCCGTAGGCTTGCCGCGCTCAGATTGGCATGTGCCATACCCATCATCAACCCAGCCGCTTGGCGGCTCCCCCTCGACTTTCCCTCACCCCAGCAGTCTCGCGTTCCAGACTCGTAGCATTACCTCACTCAGCGCCTGCAACCCAATTTTAATCCTCTCCACTGGAAAACTGCCCCTCCCTGTCAGCCAGTCCGCATCCACCTCCCATTGGATATAATGGCCCACCTCATCCTACCCTTTCTCAGTACATGGTCCCTCGCCCCCTTGCCACGTGCAGATCTCACACCCCTCTGTCATTATCTCCACCAGCTGCCTGCAATGCGCGCTGACTATACTGGCCTTATAAGGCATGCTCACCAGACCCTCATCAACGACCGTATCGAGGCCTGACCTCCTCTATTCTATTACCCCTACAAAGCCTCCCTGTCCCCACACCCTTTCATTGGCCTCGGCAAGTTCATGGCAGGCTTCATTCACCAAATGCATCCCTACAAGAGCTACCTTGCTCTTCATAGCTTCTGGGCCTCCGATGGGGATTCCACCCAGTGTCCACAATGTTGGGATTTTGAAGAAGACGTCCAGCACACCACACTTTCATGCACGGCCAACGCTGATACCTGCATTCCCCATCTCCAAGGTGTCGTAGTGATAGGTGCGGACGACCCCCTCTGGTCCTCTATTCTACTTCTCCACAATATGGTCGCCTATCTACAAGAGATACAGGTTGGCTTTCCTCCTGACATGTTGCTATCCCCCCCCCTATTGCCACCTCCTTTAGTTGCCCCCACCCCTATAGGGTACACTGCCCTCCCTCTTTTTTCCTCCCCATGTTCTTAAATAATTTGTGGTTTTCCATCACCTGCTAGATTAATTTCTGTATGTTTTCTTAGCTGATTTTTCCTTGCTTGAGTTTACCATACGAGGTGTATGGAGAGTGACCTCAACCTTTGGAGCATTATGTGCCGTTGCTTTCTTTTTTTGGGGGGTTTTGGAATTCAGGTTTTGTTTACGCCATAGCTAGCGCTGCATGCAAGTTCTTGGACCTTAACAATGAAGATATGATATCCAAAAATATGAAAAAATAAAAAAGAGAAAAAATAAAAAACAGTCTGTAGTTAGTACTCTTCACGCAACCATCTAAGTTCTTTCCTGTACAATTACTTTACCTCTTTACCTCTCTCCTCCTCTATTGGCATTTTGCGATAGGAACCATAGAGTTTGGCTATCAATACAACGTAGGCATAGGCCTAAGAATAATAGTGGATGTTCGCCTAGTACTACTTGTTGCAATAGTCCTCGTAGCTTGGTGGCAAAGATTGGCATCACGCCCCAAACTGGACTCTAAGGATAGACCGCTTATATCCATCCAACCGACAGGGAAGTAGTTACCTGTTGCAAGTTAGCTTACAGCATAGGATTATAACACCCAAGCTTGCTACCTTTCTTCTAAAAGTGATAATTTGGGGTACACAAGGCACCCTATAGGTAAAGAAAAACAAGAGTAGAGATGTTTGTCTCTTGTCCTACCTACATAGAGATAACTATGTCCAGATTGTCTTTGTGTATAGATTATCAGTTGTTTTCCCCTTTAGGTATTTGTATGGTATTGATATCATATCGAAATTACATTTATTTAATAGCTCTACCTGGCTGACTTGGTAAAGCAGAATAACATAAAAGAATTTGTCGGGTTTTTGATTAGTTTTCTTCTATTAAATCATAACCAGTTGGTTAAAATTAACTTGTATTCCTAAGGGACCTTTGCACCTTTTTTTTATTCTTTCACAAACTTATACACTGTTTTCCAAGAAAACCTTGGACCCATAGATTACTCTGATAGAATACAACAGGTTTCACTCCATGATATTGTTCGGGAAACTGAAATCCTGCCCAACTCATAAGTATCCAAGTCTTACGTTTCACGCCTGCCTGCTCCATTCGAGAAGGCCTCCTAGAGCTTTTACTTGAGTTGAGCCTACAAAGCTTAGCTTGCTACTTCTGTAGTTGTAATATGAGCTCATGGTTCTAAGTTACTACCTCCTTAAACTATATATCTTGTTTTTGGAACTAAAATATAGATATAAAGGATTAATTGTCTTTAATAAACTTGTTATACTTTTTCTTAGTACGGGTGAAACTAGGAGATTTGCACTTACAGAAACTCATCTATCTCAAGTTACAGTTGATGAGATTATAAATTGAAAGTTCATATCAATAATGTATATATTGCGACTTTCGAATATGGATAATAAGTTGAAAATTATAAATTCTGAAGTAAAGAACAATATGGAAGCCTTGGAAGCAACTGTAAAAGGTTATTTTTAGTCAATAGAAATTACTCAATTGAACTGTTAGATCAACCCTTGCAACTATAACTTGGTAATATCCATAGGATAAGTCTACAAGAGTACCAGATTCTAGGTGTGTTAGGAGGAACTGCTGTTTGCTTTTTTCCTTGACTGCATCCTTGGCAGAAGCCAATAAGTAAGCATGAGACTAGTCGGCTCATATTGCTCTATGAAAGTAAACTATGCAGTTTATATATGGAGTGAGGCGTTTGGCCAGACCTATTCAACACATGATATGGTAAAAGTATTGTGTTAGTTTAAAGATCAAAGTAAGGCTTTTATATTATGAGAGCTATCATCTAGTTTGGAGTAGGATGTATGGCTGAGAGAATTGCTTGATATATAATTGAATTTATAAATTGATAATTTGTAAGGACTAAGGTTATTTCTTTTTTTTCCTTTTGGGTAGATAGAGAATAGAAACCATCTTTACCTGAACTCTGTCATGGTGTTATATATAATATTAAAATATACTATAATAGTGTAACTGCCTTTTCTCTAAATATATTTTCAAATTATGCTATTTATCATTTCCAACTCCATCCTATAAGATAACTATTGCTATTCTTGTATTTCTATTATTATATTGCCCTTTAACTCCTTTCTCACACTGTTCGCTATTACCGTTTTATAAAGGCTGCATTCAATGATTCTAGTAATCATATACCACTTGTAGACTATTTTAATTTATGAAGTTAGTATATAATTCTAATCTTTTGTCTCTAGGGTATTATCAAAATGACCAATGTTGAGGGGATATATATCTTATGTTGTGGGAGCTGTTGAGGCTTGAATATAGTTGGTTATCATATGTAATCTCAGATGGTGTTGACTATCTTCCAATAAAGTAACTGGGTTTGGTTCATGTTACAACTGGAATTACCTGACTGCTTTGAAAACTAACTCTGTGATTTTAATATTGGCAATTTCTATTAAGGGTAGCCAGGGCTAAGGTCTAATATATCAAGGTAGGCTTAGGAGTCATTATTATAGACACTGATTGTCTATTAAGCCTTACAGGAAAATATAATGGTAACGACTTTGCATAGAAAAATCCATAATATTGTTAAAATACTTCTCTGTTGCATAAAGATGAGTCAAACTTGGGAGCCACTGCGATATTTTGATCCAGTGTCTCCATCATCATCATGGGCAATATCTAAACTCAAACTACTCTATACTAATCCAGGGGAGAACTTTGTTTTTTCTGCTAGTGTAGAGATCTAATCATTCTAAGATATCATTCCTTGTTCTGTTGATTAAACTAAGGTAGTCTGTTATTGAATTTACAGATAGTTTCACAGAATTCTCCAAGGCCAACTTGGGTCCTGGCCTATTTGCATCTTGCCTGTTCTTACCAAATCTCACTGACGACTTTCAGGATAACTCTGGCCTATTATCTGTCTAATGCCCTTCTTAATAGGTTGGCACCTTCTTATAATCTTGTTTTGAGTGCTCCCTTGGCCATGGTAGACATGTTATTGGAATCTGACTATGCTCACATTGCGGTTCCAGAGCATACTCGTTATTTTTCCTCTTCGTTCAAAATCCTATCACTTATAGGCTATTCCTGGTTTGGCTGAACAGAGATGTCCTAAGAATTGCGGTTACTGGTTTGATACACTTGTTTACAGTCCACTAAGCTTGAGTGAGGCTCTCTCTTTAGATCCGCTCTATATACTATCTGATCAATTTGCTTGCAACAACATATATAGTGTTATGTGTGAGGCTACAATCATCAGTTTTTGTAGTCAAGGGACAAATAAAAGCAAGGTACCATAGGTGATGTGCAGGCCCAATAATTGGGTCTGAGGCCTATAAATAGTATCTGAGTGAATTTTTTTTTGCGTAACCAATATGCTGGATTCCATTACTGTACTCCTATATGCCTATTAATTTCCCTTTTAAGACTTTGAAAATTGGTTTAATATCACATTGTAATAGAAGATGCTAAAGGTTAAACAGTTGCTCCTTTGGTTTGGCCTTATTCATGATTTACCTATAGTGGGACTTGAACCAAATTAATGACAAAATTTAACCTCACTGTTATTAATACTTATTACTACAAGGTATTCTAATCGTAAAAGATATTAGACTCAACAATATCAAATTAATCAAATATCCTTTCAGGTATATCATGAATACAGAAATTAATAGTTTTTGTTTGCAATATTTTTGATAAGGGTAGTCAATACTAACGACAAGCGAATCGGACTAGGCTTAAATCTCTCTTCGTAAACGGAGATTGTCTAGGAAGGATTCATAGGTAAAGATTTTTAAGTAAAACCTATAATATTGATAAGATCTCTTCTCCGTTGCCTGATGATGGCTAAAGCTCCGCAGTCACTTCGATATTTATATTCCGGGTCTGAGTGTTCGCGGACTACAACTAATATCTATATAACTATATACTTACTCTCACAAACTATCTTTGATGGTCCAAGTGCGAAGACGATTTGACCCAGAGAATATGCTTCCCCCCACGGCTTACAGACACATCAGAGCACAGCTTTCTTTGAGGGTGTGGTACCCTTATCATTCTGAGACGCTGTTCCTCCTTCTGCTGTTTAAACTAAGCAGTCCTTCATGGGATATACCAATAGTTTCTTAGAACACCAAGTGGCCAGCATGGTTGTCGACCAATCTGCTTCCTCCCGATACTACCGGCAGCTTGCAGGTGGCTTTCAGGATGAGTGAAACTCACAATCGCTATAATACCATATCGTTTTGGCTCTCCCCCTCATATCGACTTGTTCCGATAGGTCTATAGACCTTTCTAGGCTTGCAATCAGGGTCTAAATGTGTTCTCGGTGTTTCCTTAGAACCCACTTAACATATTCTAGATCTCGTATGGAGTGTACCGTCACCTTTAACCACCCCCACCGAAGGCTGTACGGGAATGGTTATAGGTCTAAGGACACTGGTTCGATGCACTTGATTCCAGTTGCATTGGCACGGCCGAGCCTCCCACTTCATATACCGTGTGAACAGCATCTGGTCGGAAGGACTGCGAGGACGTATATGGTGTTACGAGGTGGGCGCTAATTTATGACTTTTTGGTAAGGGGACGTTTTTTGCTGTAGGTCGCGCAGGTGACGTGCGGGCCCCACACTGGAGCTGGAGGGGTATGAGTAGGATATCAGCGCATATTTCGTATGAATGCAGTACTGAATTCAGTGCCTGATACACATGTGCCTAACATGAGCTTCCTCCTCCGTGGGGTTAATCTTGAATCACTTTTGTACGTATTACCCTCTTTTCGCTTTTCCTTTATCCAAAATAAAACCACAAAATTAAACTTTAAAATAAAATAAACTCCTCATTTTTGATCTAGACTTGGTAGGATAAAAAACCTAAAGCGTTAGCTTGGCCACGCTAAGAAAACCTTTTTCCATGTTATTCAACATCTGCACGCTTTGGCATATCCGGATTCTCCCTATGAAATGCCTCCACCAATTCCTGTGCATGCTCTAGGTGGTTTGGTGGTTCCCAAGTATTTTCATCTTCTGAACACCTAGTCCACTTCATAAAATACTGAAACTCACGCATCTGTTGGTTCGGACCACCCACCTGCTGGGTATAAGAGATTATTTCACACTTCACGATTCTTTCGATTTCCCTTTCAAAATCTGAATCAATATCTTCTGGCTCATGAGGAGGTTGTTCCCTCGCTGGTCGATTGTATGTTCAATAGGGTTCTAACATTGATACATGAAATTATGGATGGATTTTCCACCATGGTGTTATTTCGTGTTTGTAGGCACGTTCTCCCCTTTTATACCATTACCTTAAACAGGCCATACAGCTTTGGGCTGAGCTTCTGCGAGGGTCGCTTGATTTGTGTGTTTATTGCATTTAACATGACCAGGTCCTTGACCTTGATGTCTGGTTGCTGCTTAGCCTTGCGGTTAAAATATTTGCTCATATTTTCCCATGTTTGTTCCAACGCTACTCTGGCTTATTGGTGTATTGTTTGCATCTAGCGAGAGTATAGTTGAGCGCCTGGATTCTGGGCTTCACATTCCTTCATCCATTCTGTTTGTGGATGGAATCCATAGTTTGCGTAGACGGGTGACATGCCATGAGCATTCGTTACTGAATTGTTGTAGGCATGCTTGGCTAGTGGGAGCCACTGGTACCAGTCCCTTTGATAATAATTGACAAAGTTCCTAAGGTATCCTGCCTGCACTTGGTTGGTCCTTTCTGTTTGTCCGTCAGTTTGGGGGTGGTACATAATCGACATCTTTCGTTTTATCCCTAGGC
This sequence comes from Tuber calosporum, assembly GCA_003316355.1. NCBI lineage: Eukaryota > Fungi > Ascomycota > Pezizomycetes > Pezizales > Tuberaceae > Tuber > Tuber calosporum. Next base: position 18,882 of record QFET01003013.1, read on the forward strand.
TTTTGCATAGGGATTCCCAGAATTCTGCAGAGAATTTTGCATCCATGTCAGATATGATTTCTGCTAGAAGACCATGTACCTTCCATATTTCCCTCCAGAATACGTTTACAACTTCTTTGGCTGTTGCATTACTTTCCCGACCTATGAAGTCAGCCGTCTCTGTAAACCGATCCACGACTACCATAATTTTTGTTCTTCCTTTTGATTCTGGGAGTTGTGAGTGAAAGACGGTCAACATGAATCACCAGGCTGCGAACGGGACTTCTAGAAGCTGTAGCAGACCGAACTGCGCATATCGTGGGGATTTATTATGTAAACATTTATCCACGCTGTCAGCCCTTTCCAATAAAAAGTCCAAGGTAACAATTTCCAGAGTCTTCTCATGTCCAAAGTGTCTTGCTACTTAGAGTAGTAGCAACCTTTGGCTATAGTTGTCTGCAGCTGTTCGTTGTCAGGAATGTATAAGCGATTCTTGTTGTATATCAGTTCTTCAGTTACTGCCCAGTGAGTTGATAATGGTTTGCCCTTATTGGTTAACGTTTCCAGTTCTTGGTTGCGTTGCTACCAGTCTTGATCGCTCAGGCCTGCATCATTGATAGTTTTTAATAATGTTTGGTCATATTTCCCAATATTGACTTTCGTCATTATAGCATTACACATTAGGAGTATCCCAGTGTCTTCTCTTGCTTGATGGTCCGTTTCAGCAAGAAACTCATTTTCGGCCTGGTCCGCTTGCAAGTATGCAACCACTACCTAAGTGTTTGTTACAGCTAATCGCCTGAGTGATAAATCCGTACTTCCAAAACTGCCTTTGCCCCTTGCAGTTTCTGCTTCTCCGGCAGCTTCTATCGGTACAGCCATGTGTATGTTCTCAATGATTATTTGTGCCATTCTGTCCCCTTTGCAAACTTTGCAATTTTGATTTCCATGGTGCATTATAATAACCTTGACTTCTCCGGTGTAATCAGCTTTGATTACTCCTCCGCCAATGCTGATCCCAAATTTGGCGGCCACACTACTGTGTAGTGACAACCCTGTGTACGTTCCTTTTGGTATTACGACGGAAATTCCAGTTTCCACCAGCCTTTGTCCTTTAGCAGGAATTATACAGTACTCTAGGGTGTACAGGTCGTGACCGGCTGCTAGTCGGAACCCTTTTGGAGGCATTCGTGCTTTCGGAGTCAGCAATTGTATTCTCAAGCAATCAGTAGACTCTATGCCAATTATTCTTTCCTCCCTTTCTGACTCATTTAAGTGCACCTGTGTGATTTGGAAGTGAGAAGGCTAGAGTATTGACTGTTCGCTATGCCCAGCTTCCTCCTCTAGACAGTACTCCGGCCGTCGGCTTAGTGCATCTGGCTTTCCGCCTCGTTTTCCCAGTCGGTTGACAATCTTGAAATTGTAGCTCGCTAGATGCTGAGCCCATCGTATTTGCTGCGGATTCCATACCTTAGTTGTAAGGAAGTTCTGTAGTTTCTGGTGGTCAGTGTAGACAGTCACTGGTTTTTATGTTCCGACCAGATAATGTTTTCCATTCTTTAATTACTTCGAGAATCGCCAATAGTTCCTTATCTTGGAACTCATGATTTCACTCATCCGGGCTCTGCTTCAGTGAGTCGAAAGCCTCCGGATGTAGCTTTCTGTCTTTAAACTGTGAGACGACGCATCCTAGAGCAAAATCGCTTGAATCTGTTTCCACAATTGTTTCTCTGTCAGGGTAGCAATGACAGACTATAGGGGCAGACTTGAATCTTTTCTTAAGATCTTCAAATGCCCCATCTTGTTCTGGCCCACAGCTTAATTTTCTGGGGTCACCCTTCCACGTTTCGGTTATTGGTTTGCAGATTTTGGAGAAATCCTTAATGAACCGGCGGTAAAAATTGGCAACGCTAATCAATATTTACACCTCCTTGACGGACTTTGGTGGCTTCCAATTATTTATGCTCTCGACCTTTCTTTCACTCATGGTGACTCTATTAATGGCCACAATATAACCCCAAAACTCCACCATTTTGATGTGAAAAACTGACTTGGTGGTTGATACCGCTAGATCATATTCTTCCAAGCGTGAGAGGACCTTTCTAACCAAGTCAATGTCTTCTTCCTCTGTCTCGGAGTAAATCGGATATCGTCCAGGTATACGACAACTCCATGATCTAAAAGTTTGCGAAGCATTTTGTTCATGATAGCCTGGAATGTGTCAGCCGTGTTCACCTGTCCGAATTGTCTTACTTTGTATTTAAAGTGGCCGTATCGGGTCTGGAAAACTGTTTTCCACTCAACTCCTTCTTTTATTCTTAGGTAGTGATAGCCATCATTTAAGTCTAGCATTGTCAATATTTGGGCCTCAGCCACGCAGTCGTGGAGCTCGCTCATTAAGGGTAGCGGATATTTGTAGGCCACCTTTAGCCTGTTCAACTGTCGGTAGTCCGCACTTAGCCTCCTTGAACTGTCAGGTTTAGGGACAAATATAATTTGACCCCTTGCAGGAGATTTGGATTCCACCATTTTCCCTTGCTCCTGCATTTTCTGCAGGTATTTGCTAAGCAAGTCCATCTGGTGGGATGACATAGGTTATATCGGGTCTCATGGCGGTTCGGCGCCTGGTATCAAGTCAATAGCTTGGTCAAATGTTATTCTCCCCACTAGTTTTTCTGCCGTTTCTGGTGCAAAAACCCTGCTAAATTCATGGCATTCCTGAGGTTATTGCGGGATCTTCGTTGACTCTGGAGCAGATGCTATTTCGATTCTTCCAATATATCGTGCTTCCAGGTTGTATGCCACAGTCTCGTCCCATTCAAATGTCAGGTCTATGCCTTCATCATTAACATGACTTTGACATTTTTCATCTTTAAATGTACATTTTTGCGAATCCCCAATGTGCATTATGGGATGTTTGGTATGCCAACATCAAAATATGATAATAAGATCATATTTACAAGCATTGGCAAGTTCGCAGGAGATGTGAGATCGGTGTGCATTGCTTCCGATCTCTTTGAGAATATGATGTGTGTAGAGTTTTACCTCATTCACTGCTGTGGTTCCTTCAAAGGTGTAAATGTCCAGGCTATTTTTGCGTGTGTCGTATGATAGGCGCTGTGTATTAACTAGTTCTTGGTTAATTAGGAATATGTTAGACCCGGAGTTTAATAGAACATGAATTGGGATCCGTTCTCTATTTGTTTCTATGGTTGCACTGCCTTCTGGGCATGAATAATTAGGCTGGGCAGGTGTTTCTGTTTTATATCTTTTATTAGGGCTGCTAAGGGCCTGTGCAGGTCTTTTGTAAGACATTTTCGTTGTTGTGGTAACTTAGGGTGTGGGTTTCCGTTCCCGCACGGTTTCGGCAATTTAAGCCTCCTCAGACAAATTAAAATCTCTGCCTTTGGTGTACTGGGCCGCCCACTACTAGCTGTCTTTACCCCTTGCCGAAGAGTTCAAATACGCCAGCTATTTTCCCTGCCTAACTTTAGCCGAACTCGTATCATTAGGTGGTATTCAGGGGATTCTTCATGCATCACCTCGTTTACCCCTTCAGTCTATCATGCCTGTGATGTCCACAAAGCTGGACTCCAGGTTCAGGACAGATTTACCCAGCTCCATTTAGCATGTGAACTAGGTAGCGGTAATTACTCATTGATTTCCACTTCATTTTTGTTGATGTCCGGAATCCTGTTCCGTTTCTACAACTATTCCATTGTCCAGGCAACCTGTAATATATTTCGTTACTGGAAGGCTGCTCACGATCCTGGCTACACTGATTTCCCCATGTCATTCTCAAGAAGTCCCTAGTCAGTGCTGGTCGTCCACTCTTCCTTAGATATCTTGTAAGGATTTAGGGCTTTATAAAAATGCGGTTTTAGGTGACCGTCTTCCGTACTGAGGCCCGATATACATCAAATGTGGCGATCTGCTTTCTTCTTTTTGAGTTTCAGGTTCTCAGACTTAGTCCCGGACTACTACAAGCTGCCGTATAAGATAATCGCTTCTTGCACGCCTGTTATTCTTACGGCTGTGATACTCATCATGTTTAGGATTGCTTTTCGTGATTCTCGCTTTGATTTTAAGTTTCCCACAAAGAAGTATAGAATACCGGCTAGTAGGACCTTGGAGAGGTCAAGCCCCCATGTTGATTTTGGTTTCAGTAAGGGGTCCATAATCAAGTACCCGGTCGCCGTCGCTGCCAGTGCCTCAAGACCCTTTTTAGGTTTTGTCCATGTCATCCAGTTCCCAAATCCTGGGCTCGTTGACATGGTTCACCATAGGTGTGGGTGCTGTTTGCCCCTTGGTTATCAGGGGTTGTCGATATTGGGGTTTGAAATTTCGCCGTCCCTGCTCTATAACCGATACTTGGGCCTGTGTTAAGGGTAGTTGATTCTAAGGGCAAACAAATCGAACTAGGCTTAAATCTTTCTTCGTAAACGGATATTGTCTAGGAAGGCTCGTAGGGAAAGATTTTTGAGTAAAAACGTATGATATTGATAAGATCTCTTCCCCGTTGCTTGATGAGGTGTAAAGCTCAGGAGGCACTTCGATATTTATATCCCGCGTCTGAGTGTTCGCGGACTACATCAAATCTACCTATAACCATGTATCTTCTAACTAATTCCTTACTTCGAATTCTAGAGCGAACCCCCTTTGACCCTCAAAAATCTCTTCCCCGCACAGCTAATAGTGTGATAAGAGCTCTCCTTTCTCCGATGGTGGGTGGGCCCACTCAGTGAGAGATGTTTTACCTTCGTTCTGCTGTTTAAACTATGACCGTCCAGTTTGGAATCTGCAAATGGTTTCTTAGAACACCAAGGGGCCAACTTGGTTGTCGACCCAATCCGCTTCGTGCCGTAATATCCGGCTCTGAAGAGGGCTTTCAGGATGACTTGTCTTCATGATCGACCCAATTGCCTTCTCGTCTTCACTGCCTCTCCTTATCAACTTGGTCCAATAGGCTCGCTTGCCTATGATACGCATTCATTTGGGGTTCGGTACTATTCTCTGCGGAATAGGCCGAATACCACTCCCTCCTAGGCTCCCGGACGTTAGTTTGGTCTCTTGACTTCAACGGGATGTAACTCTGCGCGTTCTTAACGAAGTCGCTTGGTTCATTTTCCAAGGTGTAGCCAGAGATGCCCTCTTATATACCCTGCGGACAGGGTCCGGTCGGAGGGACGGCGACGACGTATACGCGGTTACGAGAGGTGCTCCAATATGTCTTCTTTCTATGATTGTGAGCAACTGCACAAGGCGCCAGTGCTGTCGTCCGGGACCAATGTCGGGGCTGGAGGGGGGTATTAGTCTGTAGAGCTTCAAGCCCAGAGCTCTCAAACTGCTCCTCTGGGCCCTTGCGGGAGTTATGTGCCTAATACGAGCTCCCTCCTCCAAGGTTTCGCCTCGAATACCTCTGTGTCCAATTTTCCCCCTCTTGCAACAAAGTAAATACTATTATAATACATAGATCCATTATGAACTCGATAGGGTAGGGTGAAAAACCTGCCGCGTTTGCTTGTCCACGCCAGGAAAGCCTTTTCCTATCATTCAACTTCTGCCCTGGATGGCATTTCCGGATTTTCCCTATGAAACTCCGTCCCCAATTCTTTAGCATGCTCTAAATGCTCTGGTGGCTCCCAGGTATTTTCCTCCTCTGAGCACCCAGCCCACTTAACAAAATATCGTATTTCACAAATTTGTTTATTCCGTCCACGCACCTGTCTTGTGTATAAGATTATTTCACTCTTCACAATACGCTCTACTTACCACTCCAAGTCTGCGTCAATCTCTTCCGGCTCTCTGGGTGCTTGTTCCCTCTGTGGCCTGTAGGAGGTGCGGTATGGTTCCAACAGGGATACATGGAATATCGGATGCATTTTCCATCGCCATGATATTTCCAGTTTGAATTCGCGGTCTCCTCTTTTCTCCAATACTTTGAACGGGCCATAGATCTTCAGACTAAGCTTTTTTGAGGGTCGCTTAGTTCTGATGTTCTTTGCGTTGAGCATAACCTAATCTCCAGGTTTGATGTCAGGTTGTTCTTTTGCCTTCCGATCATAATATTTCTTCATATTTTCTCGGGTTTGCTCTAACGCTTCTTTGGCCTGTTGGTGTATTGACTTCATCCAGTGAGCATATAATTGGGCTCCTGGATTTTGGGCTTCTCGTTCCTTCATCCATTCAGTCTCCGGGTGGAAACCATAGTTGGCATAGAACGGGTAAAGTCAATGTGTGATTGTTATCGAATTATTGTAGGCCTGCTCGGCTAATGGCAACAACTGATACCTGTCATTTTGAACGTAATTGACAAAGTTCCTTAAGTAACCTTCCAGCACTGGGTTGGTTCTTTCGGTTTGTCTATCAGTTTGAGGATGGTAGGCCGTTGACATTTTTCGTTTTATTCCGTGACTTTTGCAAAGTGACTCCCAAAATTCTCCGGAGAACTTTGCATCCATATCGGAAACGATTTCTGAGGGAAGCCCATGTAGCTTCCAGACTTCTCTTAAGAATACATTTGCTATATCCTTTGCCGTTGCATTTCCTTCCAGACCGATGAAATGTGCCTCCTTTGTGAACCGATCCACAACTACCATCATTTGCGTTCGTCCTTGCGACTCTGGTAGTTGTTTATAAAGTTGGAAGAAATGGATGACCATGCTGCATATGGCACTTCCAAGGGTAGTAATAGACCATACCTCGCGTGCCGCGGGGACTTATTGTGTTGGCATTCGTCACATGAGCGGACGTAATCATTCATCCAGTTGGCAATGCCTTTCCAATAGAAGTCTCGTGATGTGATCTCCAAGGTTTTTTCTTGACCAAAATGTCCTGCCACCTTGGAGTCATGATATCCTTGGGCAATCGTTGTCTGTAAAGCTTCGTTGGCTGGAATATATAATCGGTTCTTGTAATACAGTAGTCCTTCTACTACTGTCCAGTTGGCGGGCAATGGTTTTCCTCCCTTCTCCAATTCTTCCAGGTCGCTCTTGCGCTGCTGCCAGTCTGGTTCTCCTATGGCCGCTTGCTTGATGATTGTCAATAATTGCTGGTCATATTTCCTTATATCTGCTTTTGATATGATGGCGTTAGACATCATGCAAGTTGTATTCCCTATTTTGGATTTTTCTCCCCAGTCCTGTTTTTCAAAATACTCATTTTCTTTGTGGTCGGCCTGTAGGTGTACCACAACTATCAGGGTCTGTTCCGCTCTGACCCTACGCGGGGAGGGGTCTGAGCTGCCAAAACCTGCACTGCCACGTTCTGTCGGTGCTAGGATCTCGACTTCCGTTGCTTCTGAGGTATTTATATTTTCTATAACCAGGTGCGTTGTTTTATCACCCTTGCGCACTTGGCAATCCACGTCGCTATGGTTTCTCATAATGATTTTCACCTCCCCAGTGTAGTCCGGATCTATTACGCCACCTCCAATTCCAATTCCATGTTTTGCTGCTAGACCACTTCTGGGTGCTATGCGAGCATAAGTGCCTGAGGGTAACCCGACTGCAATTCCCGTTTCAACCAGAACCTGGTTTCTTGCAGGTATTATGAACTTGTTGATTGCGTAGAGGTCGTGTCCGGCTACCATTCGTGATCCTTTAGTAGGCATCTTGGCTCGTTTGGACAGTAGTTTGATCCTCAGGTTGTTTGTACTTGGATCGGTAGCCATTCCTGTTATTTCTTCTGGTTCATTCATGTATATCAGCGAAATTTGAAAATGTGTAGGCTTGAGTATTGACTGTTCGCTATGCGCAGCTCCCTCCTCCAGACGGTACTCCGGCCTTCGGCTTAGTGCGTCTGGCTTTCCTCATCGCTTTCCTAGGCGGTAAACAATCTTAAAATTGTAGTTTGCGAGTTGTTGTGCCCACCAAATTTGCCTGGGATTCCAGACTTTTGTGGTTAGGAAATTTTGTAAATTTTGGTGATCCGTATACACGGTTACCGCTTTTTCCGTTCCCACTAGATACTGCTTCCATTCTTTAAAAGCCTCTATTATGGCTAGCAATTCTTTGTCGTAGATTTCGTAATTTCTTTCGGCGGGACTTAGCTTCCTTGAGTGGAAAGCGACCGTGTGTAGTTTTAGGTCCTTGAATTGGGACAAAACACAGCCTAACGCAAAGTCGCTAGCATCTGTCTCTACCACTGTTTCCCTTTCCGGGTAAAAGTGGCATAGTATGGGGGCAGTCGTGAATCTGTGTTTGAGTTCTACGAAAGCTGCCTCCTGTTTAGGACTCCAGTTAAATGCTTTAGGGTCTCCCTTCAACGTTTCAATTATGGGTTTGCAGATTTTGGAGAAATATTTGATAAACCGCCTGTAGAAATTGGCGAAGCCAATAAAGATTTGCACCTCCTTTTCCGATCTTTGTGCTTTCCAACCCTTTATACTAGCAATTTTTCTCTCGCTCATGGTGACCCTATCAACCGCGACAATTTAACCAAGATATTCTACAGTATCCAAATGGAACACTGATTTTGTCGTTGAGACGGCTAGGTCGTATTCTTCTAAGCGAGTCAGAACTCGCTTAACCAACTCGATATGTTCCTTCTCTGTTTTGGAGTAGATAAGAATATCATCCAGGTATACCACAACTCCATGATCCAAGAATTCGCGTAGAAATTTATTCATCATGGCTTGGAAAGATGCCCACGCGTTTACCAATCCGAATGGCATAACTTTGTATTCAAAGTGACTGTACCGGGTTCGGAACGCTGTTGTCCATTCATCTCCTTTCTTTATCCGTAGGAGGTGGTATCCATCTTTCAAATAGAGTTTAGTGAATATCTTCACTCCTGCTGCTCTGTCGCGGAGTTAACTCATTAGAGGGAGTTGGTATTTATTTGCGATGGTCAACTTATTTAGTTAACGGTAATCCACACACAATCGCATTGAACCATCTGGTTTTAGGACGAATTGGATTGGAGCCCATGCTGAAGATTTACTCACGGTAATCTTTCCTTGATCCTGCATTTTTTGCAGGAATTTGCTGAGTAGATCCAACTGATGAGCTGACATTAGGTATATAGGTCCCCAGGCCGGAACTGCTCCAGGGACCAGGTCAATGGCATGGTCGAAGGTTCTGCGACTAGCAAGTTTCTCTGCCGTTTCCATGGTGAATACCTTTTTGAACTCTTGGTATTCTTGCGGGATTTCTAGGGGATGGGACAGTTGTACTATCTCCGGCATTGTTCGTACCATTTCTATTCTTCCCACGTACCTGGCTTCAGGGTCATGAGCCACAGTTTCGTCCCCTTCAAATAATCCTTCCATGTCTTGTTCTTGGACATGGGTCTGACATTGTTCATTATTGAAGCGCCATTTCTTTGGATCTTCAATGTATGTGATGGGGTGTTCCTGATGCCACCAGCCAAACGGGATAATCAGGTCATATTTCCCGGCTGGTGCAATTTAGCATGTAATGTGCGATCGATGTGCGTTCGTTCCTATCTCTAATAAGATAGGATGAGTGTAATGTTTTCCACCGCCTAGGGCAGGTGTTCCTGCAAATGTGAGGATTTTTTTGGTCTCAGCGTGGGTATTGTAAGGAATCCGAAACTGGTTTACTAGTTTCTGATTTATGAGGAATATATTAGATCCAGAGTCTAATTAAGCGTGTGGAGGTATTCTCTGGCCATTTGCCTCTAGTGTTACCCTGCCTTCTAGGCAGGTGTAGAATTGAGGTACTTGGGCCTTCATTTTGTTTTTCTTATTTTCGCCACTAGGGGCTTGTACGGGTCGTTTTAGCGACATAGTGTCAATCGTTGGTAGTGATAACTGAAGGTGTTTGTTACCATGCCCGCACGGTTTCGGCTACTGAAGCCTCCTCAGACAAACTAAACCCTTTCCTTTGGTGTACTGGGCAGCCCACTACTAGCGGTCTTTACCCCTTGCCGAAGGGTTCCCATACACCAGTCATTTGCCCTTCTCAGCCCACGCTTTTGTCTCCACTGGAGCCGTACTCGTATCGTTTTGACTATACCAGCGTCTTTGGGCTCCAGGGATTCTTCACGCATCGCCTCGTTTACTCCATGAGTCTATCGTGCCTATCCCGTCCACAAAGCCGGAGTCCAGGTTCGGGACGGATTTACCCCGCTCTATTTAGCGTGTGAGCTAGGTAGCCGTAGTTACTCATTCTCTTCCACTTCATTTTTCTTAATGTCTGGGATCCAGTTCCGTTTCTCCAACTATTCCGTTGTCCAGCCGACCTGTAATATATTTTGTTCCTGGAAGGCTTCTCACTATCCAGGCTAGACTAAGTTCCGCTTGTCATTCTTAAGAAGTTCCTAGTCTGCGCTGGTCTGTCCACTCTTCCTTGGATCTCTTGTAAGGATTTAGGGCTTTATAAGGAGGCGAGATTGGTTGACCGTCCTCCGTACTGAGGTCCGATATACATCAAATGTGGCGCTCCGCATTCTTCTTTAAAAGTTTTAGGTTCCCAGATTTAGTCCCGGACTACCACGAGCAGCCGTCCAACTTAATCGCTTCTTGCTCGCCTGTCATTCTTAGGTCTGCGATACTCCCGTAGGTATGGCCTGCTTTTCGTAATTCTCGCTTTAGTTTTGAGTTTCCCACAGAGAAGCGCGGAATACCTGCTAGTAGGACCTTGCAGAGGTCGAGCCCCATTGTTGATTTCGGTTTTGGTCAGGGCTCCATAACTGAGTACCCGGTCGCCGTCGCTGCTGGTGCCTAAAAACCTTTTCTAGGTTTCATCCATGTCGTCCAGTTCCCAAATCCTGGGCTGGTTGACTTGGTTCACCCTAGTTGTAGGTTCTGGTTGCCCTTTTGTTATCTGGGGTAGTCGATATTGGGGTTTGAAATTTCCCCTTTTTTGCCCTATAACCGATACTTGGGCCTGTTTCCTGCAGGGCTTCCAAGTATAGTTAGCCAATGTGCATCGTGTGCATTGATTGGCTTTTTTCCTTTCCTTGATTTTATCTTTAGAGATTCCTTTATGAGATTCAATCCAATTTGTATGCTCAACCTTTTGTCCAGCCCGGGTATTTTTCCCTTTTTCCGCTTGTTTTTTCAGTTTGTAGGCAGCTTTTTCAGATGCCGTATAGGTTTTCCGTTTTTTATTTCCTGCATTCGTCTTGCTAGATTTAGATTCCTCCTCTCGCTTTCTTTTCTGGGAGTCACTTTTTCCCTGGTCATTTTTGCGGAATAACCCTTGTTGTTCTTTGAACGATTCTTCCGCTTTAGTAACCCTGCGGACTGCCTTAATCCATCCGCTATCAAGTCATGATTTTCGCGTGATAGCGTACGCATGGCTTCAATAGGAAGTTGCCGCTGTATTATGTTTCTCGAGGTGATACCTCATACTTCCGCCTCGATGTTGTGGTTTTCCATGGTGAGGAGATACTTTTCTATATCCCCTGTATACCGCACCTTCTCCATCTCAGCTAAGGCTTTCTGTACCTTATGCAGTACTGAGAATCGATCTGTAACTTCGGCCCGGAAAGTGATCCAGAAATCATAACCCTCATGTTTTGGGAATCCAAGGTCCCCAGTCATTTTCTTTCGATAAGTTATCGAGAAAGGTGCCACCTCGGTCCCTTCCATTCTTCCTAACCCATACTTGATGCGTTCTTCCTCGTTTTCCCATTGCTATGGGTTTCTCCCAAAGTAGTCCTCGCAATTTAGTAACCATACTCGCACATCGTGAGTAGGTTTATTTTCAAACTTGAAAGGTGGATCCGCTTGCCGGCGGTTGGTCCTTGACAATGCTTGCCCCAGTCAGTCGACCCATGCGTCAGCTTTGGATTCGCATTTTCCACCAGGTAAGGGTCTTCGTGATGGCTCCCCCCCTCGTCGAGAGGGACCACCTTCATCTTCCGAGCATGGATCATCATCTCCTGGATTGGGTGCAGTTGCCGGATGAGGCAGTGGTGGTGCTTTTCCCCCACCACTGTTTCCATCTCCTCGATCAACTTCCTTTCCCTTGTCTCTGCGGGGAATAAACCGGAACTCTTATCTTCCATCAGCCGTTGTCCGTTTTTCCAAACCCGGATTTTCCACCGGCTGTGGTGCCACTGTTTCCCATACACTTGGTGGGTTCCTCGCAACCTGTTGTTGCACCAAAGTTTCATTCATCCGTGTCAACACTCGATTTAGTTGTTCGGATGCGGCATTCTGCTGGACCACATATGCTTCCCTTTAAGCACGCTCTTGTTCGTGGCGCTGGTGAAGCTCGTTTAACTCCTGTGTGGTCCGCTCATGGTCCTTTTATGAGGCTACTTGTCTTTGTAGGAGTTCAGCTTTTTGCCTAGCCAAGGCCTGTTCTAGCTCGCGGTCTCGATCCAGCAACTCCTGTCCTGTTGCCCCAATGTTAGCATGAAGTTGGGTACTTACTGCTTCATGGTGCGCAGCCCGTTCTTCCTGTGCTCTCAGCTTTGCTTCCAACCATTTGGTGGTTGCATCTTGATGTACGGCTGTTTCAGTGGCTAACATTTCAAGTCCCGAATTGACTTGATTCAACTCTTCGCCAATGATTTGTTCCCCACGGGTTATCCGCTGGGCATGGTGCTGGAGTTGGTTCGCCTGATCCTGAGCTTGGCCAGACAGTTCACGGTAGGCCAGATATTGCATATCAACTGATTCCTGGAGGGTACGGTCGAAGTAGCTCATTGGCTGGCCTATGCGTTTTGCTAATCTATCCATAGCTGGATTTCTGTCGTCTGGGGGACGGGGAGTGCTTGATCGAGTTCCTGGGGCTGACTTTCTGACTCCACTGGGCTGTGAAAGGTGGTGGAGTGCCAAGGGTGACCTTGAGCGACCAGGTGCGTGATCGCTCCCTACCAGCGCAACTTCTTCGATATCGGACATTGCCTTGTCCGTATCGACGGTCAATTGTTGGGAGGACATTGTTTAGGAGGACAGGGGGTGTCTTCCGAATGCCAACACAGAGGGTGTAAGGAATATGTTTGAGGAAAAGGAACTAGATGTTCCACTTTCCTCACGGTCGTAGTCAACTAGAGGGTACCACCGGAAAAATTGCCCGTGACGTTCTTTGTAGATTTCTGAGAAATCTTGAGGTATGGGTATAAGTTTAGGGTCAGTGAAGCAGGAAGGTTCGGAGGGGTACGGTAGGAATTCGATCTCGGAAAAGAGAGTCGTATAGGACGGTTTCGATAGAGGTAATAAAGTTTGGTCGGCGAGGTTCAAAAATTGACTCGTCGAGGAGGGTGGAATTAACTATGAGCTAGTATGATTCCAGAGGAATGACTCCGAGATAGCCGATAGTCATGTATTGAGCCTTGGTAACAAGGAGAACTATCAATATACTGTTAAGGGTAGTTGATTCTAAGGGCAAACGAATCGAACTAGGCTTAAATCTTGCTTCGTAAACAGAGATTGTCTAGGAAGGCTCGTAGGTAAAGATTTTTGAGTAAAAACGTATGATATTGATAAGATCTCTTCTCCGTTGCTTGATGAGGTGTAAACCTCGTGATTTTGAATTTTTTTTTGATTATCTCATATATTTTTGTTAAGGTATAAGAACGTGCATGGAGCGCTAGCTATGGCAAAAACAAAACCTTAATTCCAAACAAACATCCTCCGCGCCCCAGAGATCAAAACCCGTACTCCCAGGACCCTCTGGTATGGGCCTAACCACACATCTCGCCTACAAGCAAACAAACCCCCAGCTGGCTAAGGAGACAACAGGTTGAAAGTAAGAAGCAGGAAAGCAGGAAAGCATAAGGAAAATCCTTGACGAAAACTACAACAGATAAGGGGAAATTAGCCACTACTATTGCACCCATAAAGGGGCCGGCAGGTTGATGATGGACCTGGGATTCCGAGGTAACCAGCAGCATTAACACAAGTCCAAGAGACAGTGCAATACTAGGACCAGGCGTAACCGAAGGCAGATTTGACCGTGGGCAAGAGTCGTAGAAAGGGGAGGTAGTACGGTACCAGCTGGGAAGGAGAGGAGCAGTAGGGTGCCAGCCATGGTTGAGGCAGTAAGGTGCCAGCTTCGAGGAGGGGGGAGCAGTAGGGTGCCAGCCGATCCACCGTGGGGAGAGGAGAGAGGAGGAGAGGAGGAGGAGGGGTAGACCCAATTATCAGGGACAGAACGGTGTGCGTACCCATCTAGGCAGTTCTCAAAGAACAGAGAGTGGAGGAATAGACCATTGGACTGCAAGGCAACCGTAGGCCTGTTGGGAGTTTCCTCCTACTGCAAGTGTGTCTCCCAGCTGTATGAAGGTAGGGTGTTGCCGACCTTGCAAATGTTAAGCGAGGCAGAGCAAACAAGCTAAGCGAGGCAAAACAAGAGCGGGGAAAGAAGAGGAGACCATCAACTAGGAGGGAAAGGAGAGGATGGACTCAAAGGGGTAAACCCTAATGAGTTTGACGAGGGGAGATGGAGGTAAACAAGTCCCCACCCCATGGCATAGCCAGAGGGGGTAGGAACCTGGATGGTGGAGTTGGTGATGATTTCTCGTAGTGTTGAGATTTCAATCGCCGGGTGTGTAGAAGAGACGGAGGATGGGTGTAAAGCACGGGAGGCACTTCGATATTTATATCCCGCATCTGAGTGTTCGTGGACTACATCAAATCTACCTATAACCATGTATCTTCTAACTAATTCCTTACTTCGAATTCTAGAGCGAACCCCTTTTGACCCTGAAAAATCTCTTCCCCGCACAGCTAATAGTGTGATCAGAGCTCTCCTTTCCCGATGGTGGGTGGGCCCACTCGGTGAGAGATGTTTTACCTTCGTTCTGCTGTATAAACTATGACCGTCCAGTTTGGAATCTGCCAATAGTTTCTTAGAACACCAAGGGGCCAATTTGGTTGTCGACCCAATCCGCTTCGTGCCATGATATCCGGCTCTGCAGAGGGCTTTAAGGATGACTTGTGTTCACGATCGTCCCAATTGGCTTCTCGTCTTCACTGCCTCTCCTTATCAACATCTTCCGATATGCTCGCTTGCCTATGATAGGCATTGATTTGGGGTTTGGTACTATTCTCTGCGGAATAGGCCGAATACCACTCCCTCATAGGCTTCCGGACGTTATTTTGGTCTCTTGACTTCAACGGGATGTAACTCTGCGAGTTCTTAACGAAATCGCTTGGTTCCTTTTCCCAGGTGTAGCCTGAGATGCCCTCTTACATACCCTGCGGACAGGATCCGGTCGGACGGACGGCGACGACGTATACGCTGTTTCGAGAGAGGTGCTCCAATATTTCTTCTTTCTATGATTGTGAGCAACTGCACAAGGCGCCAGTGCTGTCGTCCGGGGCCAACGTTGTGGCCGGAGGGGGGTATTAGTCTGTGGAGCTTCAAGCCCAGAGCTCTCAAACTGCTCCTCTGGGCCCTTGTGGGAGTTATGTGCCTAACAGCCAGTTTCCTGCAGAACTTCCAATTATGGTTGGCCTACGTGCAACGTGTGCATTGATTGGCTTTCTTTCACTCTTGAATTTTGTCCTCAGGGATTCCTTTATGAGCTTAAACCCAATTTGTTAGCTCTACCTTTCCTTCCACAGGGGCTTTTGTCCCTTTTTCCGCTTGTTTTTTCAATTTGTAGGCATCTTTTTCAGCTACCGTATAGGTTTTTCGTTTTTTATTCCCACAAGTGTTCTTGCTAGATTTTGATTCCTCCTCTCGTATTCTTTCTGGAAGTTACTTTTCCCCTAGTCATTTTTTCTAAATAGCCCTTGTTGGTCCTTGAACGATTCTTCGTCTTTGGTGACCCTGCTGACTGCCTTTATCCATTCGCTATCCAAGTCATGATTCTCATGTGATAGCGTACGCATGGCTTCAATAGGAAGTTGCTGCTGAATTATAGTTCTCCAAGCGATACCAGATACTTCTGCCTCGATGTTGTGGTTTTCAGTGTCAACAAGGTACTTATCTATATCCCCTGTATACTGGACCTTCTCCATCTTGGCTCAGGCTTTTTGTACCTTATGCAGTACTGAGAATTGTTTTTTACCTTCTTTTCGGAAAGTGATCCGGAAATCATAACCCTCATGTTTGGGGAATCTGAGGTCCCGTGTCATTTTCTTACGATAGGTTATCAAGCAAGGGGCTACATCAGTTCCTCCCTTTCTTCCTAAGGCATACTTGATGAGGTCTTCATCGTTTTCCCATTGCCATGGGTTTCTCCCAAGGTAGTCCTTGCAATTTAATAACTATACTCGCACATCCTGAGTAGGCTTATTCTCAAACTTGAAAGGTGGATCCGCTTGCCGGCGGTTGGTCCTTGACAATGCTTGGCCTAGTCAGTCGACCCTTGCATCTACTTCAGATTCGAACTTAGGGCCTGGCAAGGGTCTTCGTGATGCCTCACCACCTCGGCGTGAGGGGCCATGTCCGTCTTCAAACCATGGTTCATTATCTCCTGGGTTCGGTGCATTCGCCGGAGGGGGCAGAGGTGGTTCCTCTCCGCCATTTCCGTTTCCATCCCCTCTATCTACAGCTTTTCCCTGGTCGCTACGGGTAATGAACTGGAACTCATCTCCGCTATCGGCCATGGTTCGTTTTTCCCTGCCTAGATTTTCTACTGGCTGTGGTGCCACGGTTTCCCACATGATTGTTGGGTTCCTCGCAACTAGTAGTTGCACCAAAGTTTTATTCATCCGAGTCAACATTCGATTTAGTTGCTCGGATGAGGCATTCTGCCTGACTACATAGGCTTCCCTTTCCGCCCGCTTCTGTTTGAGGTGCTGGTCAAGTACTCGTAACTCCTCTCTGGTCCACTCATGATCTCCCTGTGCGGCCACTTGTCTTTGAAAGAATTCTACTTTTTGCCTTGCCAACGCCTGTTCTAGTTCGCAGTCTAGATCCAGCGACTCTTGTCCTGTTGTCCCAATATTAGCATGAAGTTGTGTACTTACCCCTTCATGGTGTGCAGCCCGTTCTTCCTGCGCCTGCAACTAGGCCTCCAACCGTTTAGTAGTGGCATCTTGAAGTGCGGCGGTTTCAGTTGCTAATATTTCAAGTCCCGAATTGTGTTGTCTTTGCTCTTCGCCAATAATCTGTTCCCCACGGGGGATCCGTTGAGCATAGTGCTAGAGTTGATTTGCTTGATCCTGAGCTTGACCAGAGAGCTCATGGTAGGCTAGATGTTGCACATCAACTGATTTCAGAAAGGTACGGTCGAAGTAGCTCATTACCTGACCTATGCATTACACTAATCTTTCCATTGCAGGGTTTCTGGCGTCAGGGGGACGGTGAGTGCTTGATCGAGTTCCTGGGGCTGACTTTCTGTCTCCACTAGGTTGTGACTGGTGGTGGAGTCCCAAAGGTGACCTGGAGCGTACAGGTGCATGTTCACTTGCAACTATAGAAACTTCTTCTATGTCAGAAATGGCTGGTTCCATGTCGACAGTCAATTGTCGTGCCATCTCGTTTTATTGGGACTCAGGATGTTTTCCTAGTTTCTAAAGAGATGGGGTGAAGGAGGCGGAGGTAAAGCTGAAAGAAATGGAGGTTCCATCTTCTTCAGTATCGTAGTCTTGAAACGGCTTCCACAGGAAGGTGGAACCGCAAAAGTGTTCGTATATTCCTTGGAAATCTGATTCAGTGGGGACGAGGAAGTGATCGGTGAACCAGAAGGGTTCCTGTGGGGTGTAGAATTGAATCTCAGCAAGGGAGCTTTCTAGTATTTCACAAATGAGTAGATGTATTTTGAGGAAGGTGGTTCAAGCAGCAGCTTGTCCAGGAGCGTAGAAAATGCTGTGACCTTGTGTGATTCCTGACATATGACTTAGAGGTGTCCAGTAGTCATGTGAAGAGCCTTGGTAACAAGGAGAAATATCAATATACTGTTATGGGTAGTCGATTCTAACGGCAAGCGAATCAGACTAGGCTTAAATCTATCTTCGTAAACGCTGATTGTCTAAGAAGGCTCTGTAGGTAAAGATTTTTGAGTAAAGGTTATGATATTGATAAGATCTCTTCTCCGTTGCTTGATGATGGCTAAAGCTCAAGAGGCACTTCGATATTTATATCACGGGTCTGAGTGTTCGCGGACTACAACTAATTTCTATACAACTATGTACTTTCTCTCACAAACTATCTTGTATGGTCCAAGTGCGAAAGCGATTTAACTCTGAGAATATGGTTCCCCCCACGGCTTATAGACACCTCAGAGCTCAGTATTCTCTGATGGTGTGGTACCCTTGTCAGTCTGAGAAACTGTTCCTTCTTCTGTCATTTAAACCAAGCAGTCCATCATGGGATCTACCAATGGTTTCTTAGAACACCAAGTGTCCAGCATGGTTGTGGACCAATCTGATTCCTCCCGATACTACGGGCATCTTGCAGACTGCTTTCAGGATAACTTAAACTCACGATCGGTCCATTAGCATATAGTTTTAGCTCCGCCCCTCCTTATCTAATTATCCTATAGGTCTATCAACCTTTCTAGGCTTGCAATCAGGGTCTAAGTGTGTTCTCAGTGATTCCCTTGAACCCACTTAACATATTCTTGATTCGGTTCGGAGCGTCCCGACACCTTTGTCCACCCCCTGTGCAGGCTGTACAGGAATGCTCATAACTCTGCGGACTCTAGTCCGATGCACTTGATTCCACTTGCTTAAGAACGGTCGAGTCTCTCCCTTCATATACCCGGCGTATAGCATCCGGTCGGACTGACGGCGACGACGTATATGGTGTCACGAAGGGGGCGCCAATTTATGACTTTTTAGTGAGGGGACGTTTTTGCCGTAGGTTGCGCAGGTGATATACAGGCCCCACACCGGGGCCAGAAGGGTATGAGTAGGGTTTCAAGGCATTTTCGTATAAATGCAGTACTGAATTCAGTGCCTCATACACCTGTGCCTCACAATTTTAAAACTTTTAAATATTGGATCTTGAAAAGCAGGACAATTATGGACTTCTCTTTCTCCACTAGTATGCATACAACTGACATACTGATCTAACTTGCATATTGTACAAATATGACATCATATAATCGTTGGAGTTCAGGTAGATTACAAAGGGGTTTGTTTAAGTATATACTATGTTATAGGTACCTTTGAATGCTCCAAGAGTATCCTTAAAGTATGGATAAAACATAAAAATTTGGTCAACCTTAATTGAATACTTATCCCATAGTAGCTAGACAATTACTGGTAGTAATGCAAGAAGCCCATTAAGTAAAAGATCCAAATACTTAAAGGATTTACATTCAGTACAAGTTGTCTCTAACTTATTATCCTTTAGTAAAAGAAATTAGTATCATATGTAAACTGGCTTACAGTACCCCCACTATGATTCAATCTCTTCTGCATATCCCTGTTTAATGCATCATATCTTTTAGATCATACAAACCGACCTATTGTCATTTAAGATCAATATTTCATGTTAACATTACAAAAACTTCTATTTAAAACTATATATAGAGTTCTAAAGAATGTCTTTACAATATTGTGAATATTTTATAAAATTGCAACTTCTTCGAATCTTTAGGAAAGGGTTCATCAATATTGGCTTCAACAATAAGGATTTATGTACGAGGCTGATCCTTTTTATAGTTACCTATAACTTCCATTGTATGTTTTTGCACTGTTATAATAATCCATGTGAATATCAATTAGGTTTTCCTTTTTTATTATTCATGTCAGAATCTGAGTTTGAAGTAGGATGATTATTAAACATTTTGGATATTACCTATATCATGTAAAATTATAAAGAAAATCTAACTTTGCAAAGGTTTTGGCTTCTGAGCAGCAACCCTAGGATGTACGCTGGCTCGCAACCTGGGGCACTCTGAAGAGTGCCTGCCAGTTCAACACAACTTTACAGCTCAACCCAACTTTATGGCTTACTATACTAATCTTGTTGCTCAACATCTCTTTGTGGCTCAACCTGGCCTTATGGATCATAACACTTTAGACTCAATGCCACTCTGTTGCTCAAACGCACTTTGATCCTTTATACTACATTGTCGGTAACAAGACTTTGGGCTTCATTAACCCTGTATGAATTCATTCAATTTAATTATAAGGGATAGCTTTCCATTTTAATTTCATGTTGTAGCTTTGAATTAAACCAGAACATGTTATCTAGTGCCAAAGTCTTATTAGCCACAAAGTGGTATTGAGACCCAAAGTTTGGTTAAGCCACAAACTGAAGTTGAGCTTAAAGTGTTATTAGCCATAAAACCTGGATGAGCCTCAAAGTGGTGTTGAGCCACAAGATTAGTGTGGTTAGCCATAAATGTTGTGTTAAGCTGGACAGCAATGTTGAGCTAGCAGGCACTCTTGAGAGTGGCCCAGGTTATGAGCTAGCGTACATCTGTGGATTGCCACCACTGCTGCAACCATGGCACGGTTACTTCTAATCAAGAATTAAGCCTTCAATTTATTATTTCTTTAAAACAAATACTTTGTAATATAGGTATTGTGTAATAAATTCTAGTTAACTTTGTTTTTCCTTATTCTAAGTTGGAACCTGTTTTAGTTTGAATAGCAACTAATGTTATTATAAGAAAAATGGAAAACAAATTTCCTATGATCAAAATAAAACAACTACATTACTAGGCAAGGAAAATAATAAAGAAAATATTGTAAACAATGTGAATTTTGACTCACATACTTTTTTATAAGAATAAATTCCATTATAAAATTAGTATTTTAACCTACAGCCTAGCTAATAGCTTAGAAGCTTCAGGGTTAAAAATTTGAATTAATAAATTATGATAATAGATATATTGAATAAAATTAAATAGAGGTACTTTGTTTTTGATTATTCCTAGATCCTAGAGGATGACAAAAGTTCTGATTGGTAGATGTTAAATAAGGTAAGACTGAGATATTGCCACTGCATAATGGTCTATTGGAATTAACTCTTGCAATTTAGATATTAGTTTAAAGGATCTTTATAATAAGATATTTAACTTATAAAGAAGACAAAACATAGTACCAATTTTGGATTGATCATATCTGATCGTATAGAGATTAAAATTTTGTTCTTTTGCCTAAATTGTATTGAGGTTTTTTATTTGGAGAACCACTGATATTTATACCCCTTCAGACTATAAATAATTCAATTCATCCTTGAAATCTGCTGGTACATAGGTTGAATAGTTTACCCCAAGTTTGTATTTCTTTTCTGGATTCAATCTTGTATCTAAAAGTGAATAAGTTGCAATCCCTTAAAATATTTAAATTATAAAGTTGTTTCTCCATAGGTCAAAATAAATCCCTTTATCCAGTGGAGGTCTTTTCACTGGAGAGTTTCTTGTACTAACTGCTTGACATCAGAAGATGTCCAAGGTTTGAATATCTTCCAAAAGTTTGAAATATAGATTAAGTGCTGAATCCCAATCTGGAAATATCATACTAGATGGATTATTGAGAAAGTCAAAAATACTTTATTATTCTTGCGTTGTCTGTATTATCAACAAGTCTACCATAAATTTCTATTATGCTGATATCATTTTGGTTGACTGTTTGTTTGCCTGTACCAAGGCCACATTCGATACTATTATGACTATGCAGTTTTATTTGCAATATCGTAGTAATGACTTTCATGCTTCCCATTATTGTAAGCCGGTATGAATACTGAAGGGAGGATTTGTTCTTGTTGTGTATACTGTAGTTGTTTGCTTCATGGTGAATACCACATCTCAATTTAGGCTAACCTATCACAAATAAGTCCTAGATTTATACTAATAGGTTTATTCTTTGTCCTGATGTCGTTCAGTAAACATAGGATAATAGTGCTACTCAATCTACCTTTGATAATATTCAATACATAAAGCTTAAACATTTATGACTAGTACCTTTGACAAGGTTGCTGCTGCATTTTAAAAATTTCAACAACTAGTTAGAAATTAAAGAAATATTATCTTATTTCAAAGTCCAATTGTTTTGCAAGCGGAATATTGAATTTATAGGCAGTCTAACATGCTGGATACTCATCTTTGTGTACTTCTAGCAGTTCTCTATCTTAATCAGAACTATTTTTTGACTTTTTTTATATTGATTATCTCATATATTCGCAGTTAACGTACAAGAACCTACACGGAGCATTAGCTATGGCATAGGCGAAATGTTAATTCCAAACGAGCAATGCAAAAGAAATAACCATACCAGTTCTTCCCTAGTGATGACCATACTGTCACTGGGCCAAATAATGGCAACTAATTCAAAAAGTATAGAATGAAATCAAATCAAATGAAACCATTACTGCAAGGAAGGATACAAGCAGGAAAGCAAAGCAACTCAATTTGAGTCATAGCTGGAGGAGGAGGAGGCAACTGTAGCGAAAACCGCCAGCATAGTATGTGAGAGGTTTGTGCGTGTGACGTGTATATATGAGGCAAGACCTAAGATCATGTCCGAGTCAGCCAAAAGTGGAAAGCCATGGCCTATCGAGGACAGCCTCAGAAGGTGAAGCTGGAGTTCTTGTGACGTGAAGGGGCAGTGGAGAATTGCATGGTCAAAGGTTTCCTACCTTGAGTCATAGGAAGGGAAGGAGGGAGAGCGATAGGCAAGGCTCCATAAGGGTTGCCCAGCAAGATAGCTCCTGGAAGCCCATATCGGGTGTATTCTCCCAGCTGTAAAGCGGGCAAGGTCCATGAAGGCAAGTGGGCGGAGAGATGGATTATACAGTTGGTTTGGGGGGGTGAGGAATGGAGTGTCGAATTATCGAGGAGGCCCTTTCCGGAGTCTTCGTAGATCAGGTTGTAGGATAGAGCACAGTGATTGTCGGAGGGGTGGTAAGGACTGTGCCTGGTAGGAGGTGGGAATATATCTTCGGAAGTTAGAAGCCATCCAGTGTCACCTTAAGCAAGAGGTAGTGTTAAAGGTAGTCGATTCTAAGAGCAAGCGAATCGGACTTGGCTTAAATCTTTCTTTGTAAATGGAGAGTGTCTAGGAAGGCTCGTAGGTAAATATGTTTGTTTGAAAACTTATGATATTGATAAGATCTCTTCTCCGTTGCTTGATGATAGCTAAAGCTCAGGAGGCACTGTGATGTTGATATCTCGTGTTTGAGTGTTCGCGGACTAGAACTGGTTTACATATAAGCAGGTACTTTCTCCCCAACCTTCGTCTCTTAGTCTAGGAGCAAACCCGCTTTAACCCTGAAACTTTCACTTCCCTGGCACAGCTGACGGTATGATCAGCGCTCCTGACTTCTCTGAGGGTATGGACCCACTTAGTCTGAGAAGTCAACCTTCTTTCGGCTGTTAGGATATAGCCGCCCATTTTGCAACGTATCAATAACCATTAGAACTCCAAGGGGCCAGCTTGGTTGTTGGCCTAGTCTGCTTCGTACTGTCTTATCCGGCTCTGCAGCTGGCATTCAGGATTACTAGTGTTCACGATCGGGCCAATACCTTCTCGTCTTCACTGCCTCTCCTTATCAACTTGTTCCAATAGGTTCAATGACCTTATAGGCATCATGTGGGCATCAGTGTACTCTCAGTATGTGTTGGAGTAGCCTACTTCAATTGGGCATTCATACCCATCTAGAACTACCCGGACTCACTTAACTTCAACGTGTTGTAACTCTCCGAGTTCTTTACGGAATCGCTTCATTCCACTTCTCCAACGTAGCCAGCGAGGCTCTTTCATATACCCTGAGGGCAAAGTCCAGTTGGACGGACGGCGACGACATATACGGGGTTACAAGATGTTTTCCAATTACTCGTTTTTCTTAGTAAATGAGCAACTGCACAAGGTGCCAGTGTCGACACCCAGGGCGAACGCCGGGGCTGCAGGTGGGTAATAGCCTATAGAGGTTCGGACTCATGCAGTTCCTCCTCAAAAGTCATGTAATCCTCATTGGAGTCGTTTGTGCCTAACAGGTAGCATAACCAATGGATGGGAAGGTGGAAGCAGACATCGGGAACAGGCATTGGTTGGTTCCAGCGGAGAGGGTAATAGTTAGCTCTAAGGCCACAAAGGAGGCGGCGGGGGAGGTCCCATGCCCTAAATGTGGAGAAAGATGGAAATGAAGGAGGCAGCCGGGCTGCAGCCGTGTTGTTCTCGGGAGGGAGCAGGCAAGCTATAGTGCGGCCATCCTGAAGCGGTTGGGGAAGTGCAAGTTGACAGGGGGGAGGCAAACCTCACATAGTAGAATAATCACTGAAGTCGATGAGGAACAATTAGAGACCCTGCATTACACCTTACTTCAAAGGACTTCTATTTTCTCCATTATCGCAGTGTTGGAGGTAATGAGGTCAGCTCTTTAAGACAGGTTAGGTAGGGGACTATGCTGATACCGAGAGGCAAGAGGTGACTTATAAGAGAAAAAGCCCTTTGCGCAAGTGCTAGCCTCCTAAGGAAGAGAGTGGAGGTTTCCATTGGGGGAGAGACCAGTATTCTAGCCATAGGACTATGGGATAAGGGTGGAGGAGACTCCAATCGAGATCAACTGGAGCCATTGCGGTGGCAGAGCGATCCCCTAGAGTACGCCTGTAGAAGAGTTCAGCTTTGCTGAGTGAGAAGTACACTCTGAGTGTAGTGGTCTTCCTTCAAAAGTGAGTGGAATAATGTGGAAGAAGCTGGGTGTTCCTCCGGTATGACCTAGACCCAACAGTAACAGTAAAATCATCTACATTATGAAAACATAATCCCCTAAGGAATTGTTAAGTATAGGGAAGATATATAAATTATATATAACAAAGGAGAGATAGGGTAGCCCTGGGGGGCAACCACTGAAACAGGTAACAAAATATTAAGGGAGCCCTCAAAAATCAGGTGTTATTTACGTTCAGTCATAAATGAACGAACCCAAGAAACCCAGTAGGGAGATATGGCTTTAGCATGGAGAAGGGAAGATAGACAACTAAAAGAAATATTATCAAAGTTGCCTTTGATGACAAGGAAGAGTGTAGAGGTCTTGAAGCCAGCACACTTCTGTATGCGGACTTCATATGTGAGGGGAGTGTTTGTGTCGAAGGTACTTACTCTAGAAAGCGAGCCACCTTCGTTTGGGTATATGAAACCCATAGTGCAGGCCTTTAGCGATAGGCGGGTTGCTAAAATCCTTTTCAGGATCTTGGAAATAGTTTCTTGAAGGACAATGACTCAGAAGGAGGAGGCGGATTTGTATTCAGATTTGCCGAGCTTGGAGAGGACAATGCCGTTAGCTTTTTTATGGCAGGGGGGGTGGAATCCATAGGTCAAAAGGGGACCTAGGTGGGAGGTGTGGCAGGTGGGGTTGATGTTGTTGATGCTATTCAATATGCCATAGGGGATAAGGTCTGGGCTGGGAGCGGAGGAGTTGGAGAACTTGCAGAGTGCAAGGGATACTGACCGTTTCTGAAGTGGAAGAAAATCTACAAAGGGTCGCAGGATGGACTGTGAGGGTTGGGGGTCTTAACAAGGGAAAAAGGTAATGCAAATGGAAGCTGTTGACTTCGTAGGGTCTCATGGGATTGGGACAAGAGGGGAACTGGTCATAGGGGCATCCACTAACTATCCAACAGGCAGCCCATACTGACTGTTGGTCCAAGCAGGAAAGGATCAGGTTCTGGTGTGATGCCTTAGACGTTTTTATGGCCTTCAAATATACAAGGCAGTATGCTCTGGCACTGTTGGAGAGGGTGGTAGAGGGGGACATAGGTGATGTCCATGCCTCTCTGTTGAAAGATTGATAGACCTGTGATAACTCAGCTGTCCACCACAGCATGAACCTGAAGCATGAGGGTATGTTTGATGTGTGTAGGGCAAGGAGGGAGGTGAGGGTGCCAAGATAGAAGTCGACCCAGACACTAAGTGAGGCTGAGATCGGGAGCGGGGGAGGTGCTTGGACCGATAGATCCCAAATGAGAGGGGATAGAATGTGCCAATAGGTTTTGATCTAGTTATAAGTGGGGTCAGTTGGCATAAATAGGCAGTCGAGAGGATGATGGTGATTGGGAACTGGTTGGAGCCAGTCAGTCGGAGGGTAACACTCCATGAAATAACAATGGGGTCAAGGGAGGAGTTGCAAAGGCAAGGTCTATGACTCCTAGTCTAGTTGTGTTATCGAAGAGGAACATAGTAAATATGCCAGGTGTATTTGCAAGTAAATAGTCTAGCTCTGAGGCCAGGTCAAAATAGGAGGAAGATAAGGTAAATTCATTGCCTGAAAGGACTCGTAGGGGGTTAGAAAGTGGATGGTGGAGGTTCAAATTCCCAACCAGTATGGTGGCAAAGGCATGTTCCCTGAAGAAGGAGGGTGGAGTGATTGTGCGGAGGTGGGATGAGTGCCCTATGGTGGAGTATGCATTGTACTCACGAAAGACTCAATCAGCTGAATTAAATAGGCCTAATTGTGTAGTGAACATCAATTGCTATAAAATCTAGCTGGTTGAAAAAAAACTGCTAGCAATGTAAAAACTAGTATGAAATCTAGGAGAGCATAGATGGCAACCCAATAATTAGCACCGTTAGCAGTAGGTAGAGGAAACGATTTAAAAGAGGAAAATATTGGTAGCTGTGCCTTAAAGACTGGAGGGTCCTGCAGGGCGATCAAGTTTGAGGGGGTGGGCATGGCCATAAGGCTATTGAATCAGAAAAGAAACACATTCCAGCTTCCAAGACAGTTGTGCTGAATGAGCCTTAGGGTAGTACCTGGCAACTGCGTCAGGGAAGAGGGGTCCAGTGCTGGACTTATTGGCAGGGGAGGTACAATGGAACGGGAGGGAACAAGGAACTGGAGAGCCAGGTGGGGATAGGTGCAATAGACTTGGGGCAAGGGTCAGCTGGAGTACCAGTCAGTGGGACAGGCTGTAATGGTATGGGGAGATACAAGGTGGGAGTAGTAGGGAAAGGAGTATTGAGTGGGTCGGGTAGTGGTGGTGCATTTTGGTCCATGTTGTCATCAGGTACTTATTTATCCTCATGCCTGGAGGGGGCGTTGTCATAGCTGATGTTACGGGGTAGCCAATTCTGTACCGCAGAATTGCCTAGGCCGTGCTTGTATCGAGAAGGTAAGAGAGCTTTCAGGAAAGCTCCGGTAAGAATAAAGATAAAGGGTAAAGATGTTTTCTCGAAAGGTTGTAAAGTTGTTTTTACTGATAACTGAATATATTGTTAAGGTCTCTTCTCCGTTGCTTGATGATCCCTTAACTATGGGGGACTGCTAGCTATTTATACAATTCTCCTGGTACCTATGTTGGCCATATATATGAAGTATCCTTAGATATCATGGCCGGGGTCATGGTAAGTCGAAACCCAGTTTGACCCTGAAAATGTCTGCCCCGCTCGGTCAAATGATCCCCCGAACTA
>QFET01003015.1:3122-30126 GCA_003316355.1 Tuber calosporum
AAAAGAAAAAAAAGAAACCCCCGTAGTGAAGGGTTCATCAAGAAACGGAGAAGAGACCTTAACAATATATCAAGTTATCAGTTTATCAAGTTATAAAAACCTACGAGAATCTTTTAACTTTTATCCAAACTATTACCAAGCTTTCGTGACAGTTATCCGATTTTCTCGAAACGAGCACGGCTTAGAAAATTCAACAGTACCGAATTGGCTACCCTGTAACACTATATTGTTACCCTCCTGTCACTAAAGTACCTTAATATTCTCTCATGCCTAGAGAATACTTCGACGCACAGAATTTTCATCTGTGCTAACATTGTGGACTCTGTCGATCTCTCGACTTTGACAATGTATTTCCTATCTATTGCGAAGAGTACGCACTGGACCTCCGCGCAGTCGCTCTTCGACAACTTGTGCGCATACAGCGAAAATATACGGAACATATCTATCGACAAGATAGATGACGTATAACTGCTTTCACAAAACGAAAACAATATCTACCTTCCCATTTTTGGTAAAGTTACTTACTGCTGACCTTGCGGAAATACAGCTATTTGAAATAGTTGAACAATACGGTTCACTAAAACATTGTTTAGAAAGACATCTTAGAGCCTAAGCGAACCATCGCTATGTCACGAGATGACACACCTATTCCTAGGCCTTTGGGACCAGATCGGATGATCGAAGACGATGATACAGAATCTACCCCTTCGGCATCTCTAATTCTGTCCCGAAGCCGGATCAGCTCTCCCATTACTCATTTGGGTCGTCCACCATCAACAGTTCAGAAACGAGCCGAGCGTACCAAGAAGCCTGTCAATACGCAAGATAACTTCCTGCAAAATGTGGTCTATTCATTACGCTACCTGGACAGATCCTTGAAAGAAAGTCCAGATGAGAATCATATTGCGATCTCAGCACTATCACAGGAGGCCAGGCAGGGTATTACAATGCTCGAGTTGCTGCAGAGCCGTATGGCCAGAGGTGAGGTTATCAATGATGCTGAGATACAGGAAGGTCGCCGTGCATTGGAACAATTGAGTGGCGATACCGAACTGGAGCAGCAAAGGTTACCTGCCCAGGTTCAAGAAGAGTTCCGACGTCAACAGGCTCAACAAGAGCAACAGGCCCATGTCTCTGAAACAAGGGACCGAATCTTGGAAAAGGCACTTATAGACCTTAATACCAAGTTGAATTAACAGGAACAGGAATGGACCAGAAGGATGAATGTGCAACGCGATATTGCTGCTCAACAGCAACGAGAACAGAGCGCAGGTATGAAGGCCTACCTGGATGCTCTGGTACTTCAGTTGGCGGAAAAGACTCCTGCACCAATACAGCATGGACCAAATGATGGTGACCCAGGACCGTCCAACCGAAGACAATCAATAGTACCTATAGAAGGTACTATTCCTACAAAGGAATCTGCGTCAACTCCAAGAAAGGATAAAGGAAAAGGAGTCGAGCGTGGAGGAAATAACCTACCACCGCCACCACCACCAGGTACCCTTGGTGATGCCCCTGACCCAGATGATGATGACGGGCCCGATAGTGATGGAAAGGATGGTCGGGGCAGAAAGGGCGGTAGGCCGGAACGCGCTCCCCGTTTACTATCTATTCCCAGAAACGATGTACTAGAGGACAGGTTAACCATGGCTTCCTTAGAATGTATTGGTGGACTCTCCCGACCAGCTAAGCTCATAGCGGAACCACCTTACTTCTTTGAAGGAAATGACAACCAAGATGTACGAAATTGGTTGACAGCCTGTGAAGACTATTTCGATCGAAATCCTACACAGTGGGAAAATCATGCTCATCGAATAGTTTTTGCCATGGGGAAAACAAAGGGGAATAAAGTGGCACCCTTCTCGGAGAAATACTGGAAGGTGATGGGTGGATTAGGTGGATATACTTGGGACCTGGACTATTCCAGATGGGAACGCTTTCGACAAGAAATTACCAAGCGATACATCGGGATCGAAGAAGAGCGACGAGCCCTAGAAGAAATGACCAAGGTAGTCTATAAGGGAAAGATAGACACTTATCTTCTTCTCCTCGAAAACCTCAACATCAAAGCCGGCCTTACTGGAATTAGTTGGAGGGTACGAGTGGTAAGCAAACTTCCAGAGGAAATTCTGCGACGGTTATCGCATTTGAAATTCTCCTCCGATGACGAATGGATGGAAACCATACGGGAAGTTGGTAGACAAGAAGAAGAATTCCTTGAACGGCGGAAACTGTCCAAAGGCGAACCCTCGATGAATGCATCTCTCTCGAAAAGAAAACGAGATGATACCAATAAAGGTGACAATGCTAAGCGAGGCTCCAGTGGATTCAAGGATCACAAATGGAAATGGATTAAGGCAGACCCAGCTGAAAAGAAAGTGGGAAACCATAATAACGAAGAGTACACGGACTGGAAGAAAGCTCATAACGGAATCCCTCAAAAGGTTGTGGATAAGCGAAAGGAAGGAAAGGGTTGCACTCGTTGTGGCCTTAGCAATCATACCTGGAGAAATTGCTGGAAGGATATTGTGGTTGCAAGAACCTTAGCTAAACCGGTAACTAAGGAAAGACCAAAATTCCTGCGCAAACCACCGATCGCAACGGTGCAACCAAAGGTCAATCACATACAGAGTGAAGCAGCACCTCGGTTATGTGAATTATCGGACACGGATATGTCCTAATGGCACCAACAGCGACGGCGCTTGGGTAGTCGGGGTACTAGGAAACTAGTAACCGGAATTGAAAAAGGGGATGCCCTTAGGCTGGGGAGAAGAAGGATTGCAACTTTGTGGAAAAATTTGGCAAAACTCCAGGTTGGCCCACCATCCTACCCCCATCCGCAGTACCAGTATTTTGAGCCCCCTGAAGTTCGAAAATTGGTAAGATACGATGAAAATTTATTTTCATTGTATATTTTATTTATTATTTTTTTTTGTTTGAAGAGTGGTTTATGGGCAGCCTAGCCGCTCTACCACTCAACTGACCGTAGAATCTGGTACTCAATTACCCTAACCTCAGAGAGGCTTGAACGCATGACCTTAGTGAAGAGTCCGTCTGGCCAAGGCAAGACTCCACCAACTAAGCTATGAATGGACAACCAAAGAAATGGTATTTGGCGACAATATTTATAGCGCAAAAAAGACAAACAACACTTTCCCCTTTTGGGACAGGCTAGTCCAAATTCAGAAACGGTTACCATTCTCGGAATTTGGCTCTCTTTTTAGTAATAATATTTTAGTTCCAAACATATTACCACTTTAGGCAATTTTCTTGCTACAAAGTAAGGGAAGTATAATTTTTCCTTATTGCATTTTTATGGCGTTTTACAGGTTTGTCCCCTATTGACAGGGGTTTTATTTTTTTGGTAGCCCCTCGGCAGGGGGTAAAGACCGCTTGTAGTGGGCCGCCCTGAATCTTAAACATTGACGATTTGTTTAGTTCGTCTGAGGAGACCTCTATGGTCGAAACAATGCTGGCGTTGTCACGAACACACAAGCGTTACACCCATAATGTCTTCTAGGCGAGGACGAACCGACATAATACAGTTACAAAAGCGACAAAAGCTTACCAATGAGGAACCTAAAGGCTACCAATGCCCCGAAGGAACTGCACATCTCTATGTGTATGGGAAACGATATCGAATAAGAGTCCTATTAGACTCAGGATCTAATATCTTCGTCCTGCCCGAAAATTTGAACAAGGAATTGAATATTCCTTATGAATCTCGCAAAGATCCTGGACCCATTTTGGGTTTAACAGGAGACGAAATCTCTACGGGAAGGGATTATACCCTTCCCCTTTACCTGGAAATTGGAAAGAATAAACACTTATCAATGATTGAGTGCGAGATCGCACCTACGGGAAACTACGGAATAATAATACCTTTCGGATGGTGGAATAATGAACACCCCATTAAGGGAATTCATGACCAGGAAAGCTGGATCTTTAGGATCCAGAATGTCAACTTCATCTCTAGCCAGAGGATGAAGGTATCTCGATCGAATGGGATGAGGGAGTTCTACTAGATCCGGAGGCGGTGGTCATTGGAAGAGTTGCAAAGGTAGATGATGAGGAAGAGATAATACTCGATACTCTACCAGTAGAATACCACAATTACAAAGACCTTTTTCGTCCTTCAACAGCGGCGAAACTACCATCCCATCAAACCTTCGACCATGCTATCGACCTCAAACCTGACACCCAACCACCGTGGGGACCTATATACCCTCTCTCGGAAATGCAGTTAAGGCACTACGAACATATCTGGATGATATGTTAAGACAACGAAAAATTGCCCCCGGCAAATCACCAGCAGGAGCACCAATACTTTTTGTGCCAAAACTGGATGGACGTCCTAGATTGGTAGTTGACTACCGAGGACTAAACAAGGTCACTATCCACAACAAATACCTACTACCCCTTATGACGGAACTACGTGAACGTGTTGAAGGAGTCACTATTTTCACCAAGTTGGACCTGAAGGACGGATACCACTTGATACGCATACGAAAAGGCGATGAATGGAAAACAGCTTTTCGCACACGATACGGCGTATATGAATATAATGTCATGTCATTTGGTCTGGTAAATGCACCAACCACCTTCCAATCAATAATAACTATGATCGTGAAAGACCTTCTGGATGAAGGAGTGGTAGTATACATTGATATATACTTATATACTCTAAATCTGAGAAGGAACAGGTCATATAGGTTAGAAAAGTCTTAGAAAGACTGCGAGAATACAGAATGGCCATCTCGCTTACGAAAAGCACCTTCCATGTCACATCGGTGGAATTCCTAGAGTATATTGTGGCTGTTGATGGAGTTACTATGAGCGACAAAAAGGTGGAATCAATCAAGGCCTGGAAACCAACCACCTCGGTAAAAGAAATTCAAATATTTATGGGCTTTGCCAACTTCTACCGGCAGTTGAGGAAAAATTTCTCCGCACTATGCGCGCCAATTACTGATTTGCTAAAAGGTAACCCGAAGGATTTTTCTTAGGGTGAAAAGCAACAGCAAGCGTTTGAGGAGCACAAACGTCGGTTCATCACAGCTCCGATTTTATGTCATTTCCATCCAGACAGGGAAACAGTAGTGGAAACAGATGCCAGCGATTACGCCCTTGGATGTGTCCTTTCTCAATATTTGGACAAAAAACTACATCCTGTCGCTTTCCATTCTCGAAAATTGACACCTTCTGAACGCAAATATGACATTCATGACAAAGAATTGTTGGCAATATTAGTTGCGTTGGAAGAATAGCGACACTATCTTGCTGGGACCGATAAACCGTTCACCATATACACCGATCATCAAAACCTACAATATTTTCTCACCACAAAGGCCTGGTCGGCAAGACAAATCCGCTGGGCTTAAAAGCTCACTGATTTCAACTTTAAAATCATTTATCGACCTGGAACCACAGGGGGCAAACCGGATGCTTTAAGCAGGCGGCCAGAGTACCGCCCTGAGGAGGGAGCTGAGCATGCCAAGCAGGCTATACTTCAGTCTCATCACTTTGAAAACCTGCAGAATAACAGAAACTTAGTTGTCTCAGTTATAATGGGAAAAGAAAACTCCGAACACCTCAGTCAGCGGTTGCCTCAAGAGGAACAGAACAATATGAAAGGATTAAAAGACTTCAACAGGAAGCAAGAATCCGGACTCGAGGTTCCAAGCTAGCAGCCGGTCATGACCTATACAGTACCATAAACACCATAGTTCCTGAGAATGGGCAAGTGCTCATTGGGACAGGATTGGCTATCGGATTACCAATTAGAACATATGCACGTATTGCACCCCGTAGGGGATTAGCAGTCAAGCATGGCATTTGTATTGGAGCCGGAGTAGTGGATGCGGACTATAGAGGAGAGGTTAAGATCCTCCTAGTCAACACTACTGACAATCCTTTTCAGGTACACACAGGAGACCGGATAGCCCAGATGATTGTGGAAAAGGTTGATGAGAGAGAACTTCATGAGGTTATGGAGTTAAATGAAACTGAACGAACAAGCCAAGGGTTTGGCAGTTCAGATGTACGGTAGAAGAACACCAACCACAATTATGTTTCCTATATTCTGACGG
This sequence comes from Tuber calosporum, assembly GCA_003316355.1. Lineage (NCBI taxonomy): Eukaryota > Fungi > Ascomycota > Pezizomycetes > Pezizales > Tuberaceae > Tuber > Tuber calosporum. Next base: position 9,215 of record QFET01003015.1, read on the forward strand.
AAAGCACGGATATTTGGACTCAACGGACATTACCTCACACCCGATATGTACTAAAGGACAAACACTAATGTTGAATGCAATATTTGCAAAGTACGAAGTCAAGAAATTAGAGATAAAATTGTTGGAGCGGGTAAGAGAAATGGCAAACGAGGATCCAGATTCGCTAGACCGAAAGAAGGAACTGGAAAGTTTACGGAATGATGGCAAAGAAATGCCAAAACAATGGTCCCTAACAGATGGAATGCTCTACTACAAAGAACGCCTATATGTTACTCAAAACGAACACCTGTAGACAGATATAGCACTAAGCTGTCATGACTCTAAGATCGCAGTACATTTCGGTCAAGAAAAGACTCTGGAAATTGTCACAAGAGACTTTTATTGGAAAGGAATTGCGAACTGGATAAACGACTATGTACGGTCCTGTACTGAGTGCCAAAAGGCTAAAGCACCAAGACATGCAAGCTTTGGGCTGTTACAACCACTACAGGTCCCATTTGCTGCTTGGGCATCTACCTCGGTAGATTTTATCACCCAACTTCCCAAATCTGCAGGATACACCCAGATCATGGTTGTGGTCGACCAGTTCACCAAAATGGCATACTCTATTGGCTTAGAAGAAGACGCGACCGCAAAGGACGTTGCAGAAGCATTTATCAAAGAAGTTTGGAAACTTCATGGGTTACCAACAGAAATCATTACCGACATGGACGCAAAGTTTGCAGGAGAATTTTGGGAATCATTGTGCAAGACATTAAGCATCAAAAGAAAGATGTCTACACCTTACCATCCTCAAACTGATGGACAAACGGAAAGAGTCAACCAAGTGCTGGGAGGCTACCTACGAATATTTGTCAACTACGATCAGGATGACTGGTACCATCTACTGCCGTGAGCCGAGTATGCATATAACAGCTCGGTAACAAGCACACATGGAATAACCCCTTTCTTCGCAAATTATGGTTACCATCCCTAAACAGAATGGATGAAGGAGCGAGAAGCTTGGAATCCGGGAGCAACTATGTATGCTCACTGGATGAAAGCGATACATGAAAAGGCAAAGGAATCCCTTATGAAGATTCATGAAGGCATGAACAAGTACTATTACCGCAAAGCTCGCAGTCAACTAGACTTTAAAATTGGCGACTTGGTTAGGCTAAACGCGTGGAGTATCCGTACCAAGCGACCGTCCAAGAAGTTATAGCCAAAATTATATGGCCCGTTCAAAATCCTAGAGCAAAGAGCAAAGCTAGCCTACAAATTGGTAATATCAGAGCGATGGAAAATACATCCGGTATTCCATGTATCGCTACTCCAGCAATACCGAAAATCAGTTCGACCTGGCTGAGAACAACCACCCCTGGCACCGGAAGAAGTTGAAGGTGACCTTGAATGGGAAGTGGAAAAAATCATCAAGAGTGAAATAATCTCTTATGAGCGAAGATTCACAGGACGTTCATGAACGATCCAAGAAATTTGATACTTTGTCAAGTGGAAAGGATGTTCCGAAGATGAGAACACCTGGGAACCACCAGAGCACTTAGTGCATGCTCAAGAATTGATTGAAGATTTTCACAGGGAAAATCCGGCAATGCCAAAGTTGGGCTAGGTAGAATCTAAGGAAAGGTTTTTCCTGCTGTGGCCAAGTTATCGCAGAAGGTTTTTTAACCCTACTGGAAGGAGTTCTAAATGGAAGAATTGCTTCGAGACGAAGCTTAGGAAGGGGGAGCTGATGTTACACACGTGGGATATGGTACTAGGCTTTTGAGTCTAAAGATGTGATGGTATATAGCGCCAGGAGGTGACTATATTGACTACAACCCACACTGGCAAGAAGTAGGATCATATCCAGAACTACTTAGCCTCAGTGAAAGATGACAGAGTAATTTATCCAAGTGGATCTATTACGTATTCTGCATTCTTCATAATCCGAATGCATCTGCACATGAGTGCATATATGCAGGAAAGACGGCCATCCAGGCTGATGACCTGGTATTCCATACGATGTTCGCAAATGGGCGGCATCAATTTGAACTTAGTTCATTTGGCAAAGAGATTGAAGGCTATCTACTGGTGGAGTGCTTGACACCCTCAGATAAATAGATAGTCCGGGGGATCATTTGCTGTAGTGGGGTCATACATCTTCAGGGTCAAACAGTGTTCGCACTGATTACACCTTGGCCGAAGTTTCCAAGGATACTTCTTTTATATGGCCAACCTAAGTACTGGGAAAAGTGTATAAATAGTTAGCAGTCTCCCGTAGTTAAGGGATCATCAATCAACGGAGAAGAGACCTTAACAATATATCAAGTTATCAGTTTATCAAGTTATAAAAACCTTCGTGAATCTTTTATCTTTTATCTAAACTATTACCGAGCTTTCTTGACAGTTCTCCGATTTTCTCGAAACGAGCACGGCCTAGACAATTCAACAGTACCGAATTGGCTACCCCGTAACCGATAAACTAGAATACAATAATTAATTAATTAAGATTCTGGGTGGCCCACTACAAGTGGTCTTTACCCCCTGCCGAGGGGCTTCCATGAAAATTAATAAATCCTATTTTCATAGGAAACATGCGTGCATAATTATGCATGGCTTTTATGCATCGCTAATATGCATAGCTGTTAGTAATATGCGCCGGGGTTTTTTGAATTACTTAGCTATGGTTTTTCAGTGTAATTTCCTAAAAGGGTAGTTTGTTTTGGAAAATAAATTGTTTTCCGAAGAGTATGTCAAATTCCGAAAAGGTTAACCATATCCGAATTTGGAATAGCTCATCCAATCATTGAAACAATAGCCTTTGAAACCTTGGCATTTTCACAAAAAACTCCGAAAATTTCAGTATAAAGGAAGGTTTTTATTTATACTGTTGGTCCCTCCTGGGGTCATGGTCTAGTCGGTGGCATTTGATATTGGCCTGCGAAAAGCATCTGGACAGAGGTCACGTGTTCATACCCCACCCAGGCCAACCCTTTGGATAATTATACCGTTAGGACAAAGCCTAACCTATTACCTGGTCCGATGAATAAAATAGCCGTTCTTGGACGGTTCGAAGAGATTTTGCGTTTCCGGAACTGAAAGAACCCTGACACTTTAATCAGGAAAACTGGCTGCCATTTCCCCGCATGGCTTTAAGGACAGGGGGCTCAATGAGAAGCTAAAACCACAGGTCCTTCCGGGGTCGAAAGTCAAACCAACCCAAAAACCAATAATTATCTTCAAGTCCTTTCGGTTCCTTGGACCCTTGACTCTAGTTGGAACCCAGTTTCGGTTTCTTATTATTTAAGAGAATCTTGCCTGCTTTCTTTTGCACTATTTTTCATTTCGGTAGCATGTCTGGTTGATGTCATGCCGGCCTTTAAATAATGGGTGAGACTTGGTTGTTTCTCAGGATCAAAGATGCAACTGCCCCCCTTTGCCATTCTTAAAAAGGTTTGCTTCACCTTTATCTGTCCACTAACCGTGTTCTCTTAAGGACTTATGGAGTTAGGGACAATATCTCTAGTGCTCCTATTCTGAATAGTGCCTGCGAAAGCCAGTACTCCTCACTCCCTAGCCTGAGGGGTTTCCCTATTTCGATTCCGGTCACCAGTTTCCTGGTACTCCAAGTACCCAATCGCTGGCACCATTGGTGCCATTTAGGACATTTCACTGTATGACAATTCCCATAACCGAGGTGAGGCTCCGCTTTGTATGTTGTTGACCATTGGTTGATTAGGTCTCCCTATAAGCGTTGCTGTATGTAGTTTGCGTGAAAACTTCGTTCAGGCCTGTTTTGTCTGTTTAGCGAAAGCGCTGGCTACCACTATGTCCTTTCGACACTTTCACCAGGTGTAGTTGTTGGGACCACAGCGAGTGCATTCCTTCCCCGCTTTTCGCTTATCAACCACCTCTTGTGAGATTCCATCATGATCCTTCTTTCAGTCAGTATGTTCATCTTTCATTTGCATTCCTGCTTTCTTTGTTGATGGGTTAGCCTTAGGAGTTTTCCATTGTGAGGGGTTGTTTTTTTGTCTCTGGTTGGTGTATCCTTGTTTGGTGTTGACACCTTTATTGGTGTCATTGCGCTTTCACTTAGATGTTCCACTTGATGAGGGTTCTCCTTTGGATAATTTTCACCGTTCCAGAAATTCCTCCTCCTATCTCCCAACTTCCCTTATGGTTTCCATCCATTCTTCATCGGAGGAGAATTTTAGATGGGATAACCATTGCAAACTTTCTTTAGGAAGTTTACTTTCAACTCGCAGCCTCCAACTAATTCCAGTAAGTCCGGCTTTGATGTTTAGGTTTTCGAGGAGCACAAGATAAGTGTCTATCTTTCCCTTATAGACTACCTTGGTCATTTCTTCTAGGGCTAGTCTTTCCTCCTCATCGTAGATATAACGCTTTGTGATTTCTTGCCAAAATCAATCGCATGTGGAATAGTCCAGGTCTCGAGTTTATTCACCTAATCCACCCATCAGCTTCCGGTATTTTCCCGAGAAGGGTCCCACTTTGTTCCCCTTTGTCTTCCCCTAGGCAAAAACTTTTCGATGGGCATGATTTTCCCACTGTGTAGGGTTGCGATCGAAATGGTTCTCATGGACTGTCAACCAATTTCGAATATCTTGGTTGTCATATCCTTCAAAGAAGTAGGGTGGTTCTGCTATTAGCTTTGCTGGTCGGGAGAGTCCACTGATATCATCTAAGAAAGCCGAAGTTAACCTGTCCTCGTGTACATCGTTTCTAGGAATAGATGGTAAACGGGGAGCGCCTTCCGGCCTTCCGCCCTTAGTGCCCCGTCTATCCTCTCCATCACTATCGGACCCATCATCATCTGCGTGTGCGGCATCACCAAGGTTACCTTGTGGCGGTGGCGGTGGTAGATTATTTCCACCACGGTCGACTCCTTTTCCTTTATCCTTCCTAGGTGTCGATGCTGATTCCTTTGTTGGAACTGTGCCCTGTTCCGGTAGGACAGATGGTTGCCCTCGGTTGGATGGTCCTGGATCACCATCACTGGGCGCATGCTGAGTCGGTACTGGAACTGGTTTATCAGCCAGTTGTTGTACCAATGCATCCAGGTATGCCTTCCTACCTTCGCCTAGTTGACTTTGTTGTTGAGCCACAATTTCTTGTTGCTCATTCATCCTGCGATTCAATTGTTGTTCCTGCTGGTATAATTTAGCATTTAGGTCCATTAGGGATTTTTTCAGAATCCGATCCCTTGTTTCTGAGACATGGGCCTATTGTTCCTGTTAAGCTTGTTGGTGTCTGAATTCTTCTTAAACCTAGGCACGTAACCTTTGCTGCTCCCTTTCAGTATCGCCTCTCAACTATTCAAGTGCTCGGTGGCCTTCCTGTATTTCAGCATCATTGATAACCTCACCGCTAGCCATACTGCTTTGCAACAATTCTAGTATTGTGAACCCTTGCCTGACCTCCTTTGACAAACCTGAGATCGCTATATGATTCTCCTCTTCACTTTCTTTCAAGGATCCGTCCAGGTGGCGCAATGCATAGACCACATTTTGCTGGAAGTTATCTTGAGTACTGACAGGATTCTGAGCTCGCTCGGCATGTTTCTGAACTCTGGATGGTGGACGACCCGAATGTGTAATTGGAGAGCTGGTGCGGCTCCGGGACAGAATCATAGAGGCTGAAGGGGTAGATACTGTATCGTCCTCTTCTATCTTCCAGTCAGGTCCTAAGGGACTAGCAATAGGGGTTTCATCTCCTGCCATAGCCATGGCCGCTCGTTTATACACCCTTATAGTTTCGGTATAGGATAATTTAAAATGACCAGTCCTCTAGCCTTCAAGCACAAAAGTCGTGAACGGAATAAAAATCTGACCACTCATAATCCCAGTCCAGAAATTCGTACCAGACAAAGTCTTGCCCATGAAAGTAGGCGTAGATTTGCGTAAAGTCCTCTGGATTGGGGACTAATAATAGGTTAGTGAACCACGAGGGTTCTACAGTTCCAAATAGCGGTATTTCCGCAAGGTCAGTAGAAAGTATTTCTTCAAAAGAGGATATGGTAGATAAAGGATCAAAATTCAGGATAGCTAGTCCTGATAGTGAAGTATCCAAGATACTTCTTAGTTGTTAGTTCAGTAAAGGTTCAAAAATTGAAGTAGCAGATTGAGGGTTGAGTCGAGGATCTTCCATATAATCGTAGATATATTCTTATTTGCATTTGGTGAAAGCTGTTATCCACTGTCCGTCTTGCTGATATATTCTTTCCATATGTGTGTTGTGTATAGCTTGTAAGTGTCTAAGTGCTACTGCTCGTATGTCAAGGGCGAATCCTTCACAACAGTCAGGAAATACGATGTCAAAACTGAGAGGTTGACAGTGCCCACAATGTTTGCACTGATGAAAGCTTTGAGCGTTGTAGTATTCTTCAGGCATAAGATGAAATTGCCGTGAGAATATTGTAGAGCTTTGGTGACAAGAGAATTAACAATATAGTGTTATAGGATATCCAATTCTGTACTGGTGAATTGCCTAGGCCGTGCTTGTATCGAGAGGGTAGGAGAACTGTCAGGAAAGCTCTGGTAAGAATCAAGATAAACGGTAAGAAAGTTCTCGAAAGGTTTAAAGTCATTTTATCTAATAACTGAATATATTGTTAAGGTCTCTTCTCCTTTGCTTGATGATCCCTTAACTATAGGGAACTGCTAGCTATTTATACAATTATCCCAGTACTTATGTTAGTCATATATATGAAGTATCCTTAGATATCATGGACAGGGTCATGGTAAGTGGAAACCCAGTTTGACCCTGAAAATGTATGCCCCGCTCGGTCAAATAATTCGCTGAACTATTTAGTATTCTGAGGATGTCTAGCACTCCACCAGTAAATAGCCTTCGATTTATTTGCCAGATGAACTAAGTTCAAAAGGATGTAGCCCAGGTGCAAACATCTTATGGAATACCAGTTGATCAGTCTGGATGGCCGTCTTTCCTGCATATATTCACTCAAGTGCATATGCATGCGGATTATCAAGACTCCTAGTACTCCGTACATTAGAGTCTAGATCTTTCCCCGATGCTAAGCAGCTCTGCTATAGACACTACTTCTTGCCAGCATTGGTTGTAGTCATATAGTAACCTTCCAGTTCTATATACTATCACAACAACTAATTTGTACCATTTCCCATATGTGTAACAATGTTCCAGTACCTCTATTACCACTCTCTAGGCCTTTCCTTAGTCAGATTATATTCATTTGATTTGATTTCTTTTGTCTTTGATTTCCCTACTAGAATCTCTAGATTACAGAACTCTGATTACTGTATGCTTTGGAAGAACTGCAGGATTGTGCGCCAGGAATTCCAAGGGAAGGAACAGGTCCTGTATACCAGTAGTAGGATAGAGGCAATGTTGCGGAAAAGCCCTAGGCATTCCTAGAGTCCGATAGGGCTACAGCATTCTGGTAGTTGTACACTCACTGGTAATGATAATGGCTCTGGGTTTCCTGAGCCTCAGCTCTTGCAGGAACGATATTATGTATTTAAGAGTAGTCTCCAGGCTTGCAGAAAACATCAGACTCTAGACAGATACATAGAAAGTGAATACACTTGGTTGAACAGTAATCCTATTGTTCCCCTTTGCTCTATAAATGACTCTATTGTTCTCTATTGTCTTTGCCTCCTAACAGGTCTCCCTTAGACACCAAAGCGATGGCTGGCTACCACTTAGGCTCTATTGTGTAACCGTTCACACTGGCTTGCACCTGTTACATCATTGTCACCTCAGCAGGTGATATCTGGTTCTCAGGAGTAAGGCTGTGTGTAGGATTAATCACACTTCCCTTTTCTTGATAACTAGTCAGAAGCAGGAGAGGCAGTGAGAGACTCTGCTGCTCTAGTGCTACATTCATTATTATAGACAGAAGAATCAGACTGCTAGGTCTGAAAGGAGATCCAGACCTCCTAGCAAACTTGGGAATAATCCAGATACGGACCCTGAAGGAGAAGGTGACAATACACCTATACCTGGACAAAGTTTCCTATAACCAGGAGACCTTGATACAGACTCAGAAGAAGACCTTGCTACAGAGCCAATCATTCAAAAAGAAAGCCTGAGAAGACCGACAGCTCAGGAATTCAGACCAAGAACCAGAAGGATCTTAGAGCCAGTCTTTGGAACTCTACCATACTCAGCAGTACCTTCAAGAAGCGAGACACCACCTGGTCAATTTCCAGGCTCCCCAAGACCATCTAGACTACCACTAGTACCTCAGGGAAAAGGAATCCAACCATAAACTACTAGACACCTGCTAGCACCTCCGCCAGCATCTTGGACAATGGCTGACACTCCAGAACAACCAAGAAAATGAAAGATCAAGCTTCCACAACCATCCAAGTTCAGCGGAGAAGGAGCAGATCTACAATCAGGTAAACTCAAGCACTGGTTTAGAGAGGTTAAGAAGTAATTATCCAAGTAAGATGTCCATGATAACACTGAGAATGTAGTAGACTACCATGGTGCCTATACAGAAAAGTGACCACATAGTGCATACCTCAACCTCATTGATGGGTTTGAAGACAACTAACCATTCCTCCTAGAATTCAAGAATCGATTTTTAGCAGGTTTTGAAGCATTAACAAATACAGATAACTTGTACCTCAAATGGCAGAAGATACAATAGTCCTCCGGAGACAAGCCAGCGAGAATATTCAAGATGGCAGGCTAAGTAGAAGACCTAAGAGTAACCCTGCCTAGAGACTCTATATCAGACTATGCACAAATGCAACGCTTTTTGGATGCCATAGATCCCAGGGTTAGAAGAAATGTGGAACCACAGATAAATGATATTGATACCTCAAAACTAGTTGACCAATTAGCAGAAATATATGATGCAACAATGTTCAAAACATGAGCTATTGAGAGTAGCTGTAGCTCCTCCAGCACCTCCAGAAATAAGCCAAATAAACTGTAGAACTCTGCACAACAAACCAGTGTTAAGCTAGCAGGAAAAGGCAAAGCTATAGCATGAGAATTGACCACTCCCAAGTACCAGAAGCTAAGCAAGCAGGAAATAGATCGACGCAAGAGAAAAGGTGTCAGTTACTACTGTTAAGAAGCAGGGCATATTCAAATTATTGTCTATAGATAGAGATCAAGTCCAATCATGTCACAGTCAATCAAAACACCCCCGGTACCGATGAAGAGAACTATGAGGCAAAAAGTGATAACACAGAGGAATTGGATTGATGGAATACTATCATAACTTACAAGACTACTGGTGACGCCCCTAAGGAAGTGGCTAGGCTATTGCAAGAATTTGAATTCACTATGCTAGTCAACAAGAAATCTGCCATCGTCCTAGCAGATACTGGAACTATTACCGGTACCTTAATCAGCAATCTCTTTTTACAACAAACAATATTCCTTATACCAATAAGAATACACCTACAATACTTAAAAAGGCTCTTAAGGGATCCAGATCAAGCAGCAAGCACACCTGCATCACATATAATAAAATTGAAAGCATGAAAGTACCCAAGGTACACATGAGCGTCACTCCAGTATCAGACTATAATATTCTGCTCAGCATGGATGACCTTATAAACTTTGGAGCAGTCATAGACTGCCAGAAAAATACACTGTACTTCCCTGTCCACAAAGTCTGAGTAAACTGCAATCGGAACTGTACTCAGCCTCACTCAGTGATGGCTAGACAGCAAGATATACCATATTTCATCAAGATGTTCCCACAGGTTTTTGTCCCAGACTGACTTAAAACCCTACTACTATTGCGGTGCTTTAACCACAAGATCATAATCAAGAACCCAAACCTTTATATCAAGATGCCAACCTTCAAGACCCCTGAAATCTTGATTACTAAATTCAAGGCCTGGAGAGAGAATCACATCAGTGCTGTGATTCTCTACAAATCAAATACTCTATGAGGTGCCAGCATGTTCATTCAAGAGAAACCTGATGGCAGGATAAGACCATTAGTGGACTTTCACTACAGGAATGATAATACTAAAAAGGATGAAGCTCTTATCCCCATTCAGTGGCTCATACTCAACACAGTGGGCAGAGCCAAGTTCCGAAGCAAGACGAACCTCTGTGATGCCTATTTTCAGACAAGGGTTGAGCCGGAGGATGAGAAGTAGAATATTATCAAGAAACCATTTGGAGGCTTCTCCTGCAATGTAATGCTGCAAGTAGATTCAGATGCCATAGGAACCTTTATGAGAGTCATGGAAGATACACTATTAGAAGAACTAGGGGTATTTATATAGTTATACATTGACAATATCCTTATATATAGCGATACAGATCAGGACTGAATCATGCATATCAAAACCATTTGCCAGAAGCTGCAAAACGTGCTACTATATGTCAACTCAACAAAGAGTCTTTTTATTGCAGAAAGGCTTGATATCCTAGGATACCTGATCAATGATAAAGGGATTCACCGAGCACCAGATTTGATCTGTTGTGTTGAAGACTGGACCAGACCTCAGACTGGACAGGAACTCCTGCACTTTGGTGGAATGGTGAATTATATCTCCCTGTGTCTACTACATATTGCAATCATTACTGCACCACTTACAGAGCTTAATGGCGATGGTGAATAGGTATGGACAGACTTGCATGAAGCAGAATTGTAGGTAGGGAAAAAGGCGGCAAAAAATCATATAGTTCTTAGACCTTTTCACTATACCAACCCAGAACCAAATTGGCTATTCTCCGATGCATCTCCTACCAGCAGTGGTACTTGGATTAGCTAAGGACCAACCAGAAATACATCCAGACCCGCAACATTCCATTCCTGGAAACTCTTAGCCTCTCTTAGTAACTCCCCCACCCACTAACAGCAAGCACATACAATTGTTGAGGCTGTACAAGCTTTTATCCACATGTTGTGTCACACAAAGTTCACCATAGTCACTGATCTTGAGGCTCTTACCAAGCTCTTGATACAGAAGAATCTCAGTAACCAGCAGCAAAGATGGATAATGCATCTTAGCTGTTTTGATTTTAAAATAGAATATATGCCTGGAGTTGCGAATTTTCTGTCAGACTATGAATCCAGATTTTATGAAAGTGATTCAAGGCCTGACGCTATAATACTATAGGGGTACACCCCGAAAGTTCTGATCTCCAGACCACAACTCTAATCATATTCAAACCATCTAACCTTTTTCCACAAATACTATAGCCTAGATTCAGACAGCGAAATGATAACTATAGAAGATAAACAGTACTCACCATCCCTCACTACTTGTGAATCTATCTATCACTCCTCCACAGACTATCTATCAAGCTCAGAGATAGCAGCAAATGTAGTCACTCGTTCTCTGAAGTGACAGACTAGCACTACCAGTAACTATAGTAGCATCCAGGCAGGCAGCTCCTGGGGAGAAAAAGCCACCTTGAACCTTCACTATACTAGAGAGGAACGAAGCAATTCTGGACTCTCATGGACTGTGTGCTATGATGACCAGTGACTTACATATAGCGACAGCAAAGAAGCCAATTGATGTTTCCCTAAGAACTCTGAAAAGTGCAAGTAAGCAAAGAAAGTGAAAGGAACATCTGATACTTTGATAGACAGTAGTGCCCCTCCATCAAACGATAGCTCTATATCTCTACCCTTACCAAGAAAGAATTACATCAGAGTTGCAGATATGTTAACTCCAGCCTCCTCACCTCTATCTTCACCAGCTTTGCCAGCTTCAAGACTACTCTATAGTGATCATGAAGCTATCTGGAATTTAGCAGAAACCGATAAAGCGCACACCTTTCCTAGTACCCTCGACTCATCCCTTATGGGAAATTCTACCCAGCTGTTATTGAAGCTCTCAAGAATGACCCTCTTTTCCAGCAAGTCCTGGAGACCACTGACAAGCTCCCATATTCAATCCAGAATGGCCTCCTCATAGCTGACAATACCAGTGGCTAATCTAACATCTATATCCATATGGGACATGTAGAAAGGAGAGTATCCATTTGACATTTCATCCTTGAAACAGTTCATGAAGTCCTAGGATATTTCTTATCTGACATGTCCTACAAGTACAACACTAGCTTCTTCTACACTATGGTCTTCGATGATGAAGTCAATGGGAATCCAGGTCTGGATGGCAACTCAATACCACCTCCAAACCAACAGCCAGGTAGAGCACTGGATTTGCACCCTTAAACAGAAGATGAGGAACTTTATCTACAAAGGACAAAACAACTGGTTTAATGCCATTTCTGTAATAACAGTAACTATGAATAACGTCCCCTATGAATTCTTAGGAATATCTCCATACCAATCACTCTATGGACACCCTTGGAAGCTCTTCAATCCTGTCCTCAAATCTGCAAGCAAAGTACCAGCAGTGGAAGAGATCTTGAATACCTATGAAGCCAGTAGGATGGAAGTTGATATGGCCAGAAAGCATGCCACATTCCGGCAGACTGTACAAGCAGATAATAAGAGGAACCCCTATCGAAGACCATTCCACATTTGCACAGAGTTCTAGTTAGAGGACCACCTTACACCTCAACCCCAGGACTATCCAAGAAGCTAGATCCTCAATAGTTTGGACCCTTTAAGGTCCTAGAGCATGACTCTAGTAGAAATAACTACAAACTAGAACTCTCTAAGAGAATGGAGTACAAGAAGCAATACTTTCACATCTCAGGCCTCAAGGAATACCATGAGAACGATCCCAATAGATTTCCTTCAAGGAGGATGGATAGGCTGGCCCATATACTCATGAACAATGCAGAAGAATGGAAAGCAGAATAGATACAGGATGATCGTCTATAGATCAACTGAGTCGAATTCCAGGTACACTGGAAATAGTATGAAAGGATAGATGACTCTTAAGAACCTATCAAGAACCTGGAGAACTCAATGGATATCATAGGCAAATATTGGAAAGAAAGCCACAGCAAAGAACTGATGCCTATGATTACCTCCCAAAATGTGAGGACATCTAGGGAACCTATGGAGGTGGCTACAATCGCTTGCCCTAGAACCATAGTACCCAACCATATCTGGTATACCTATAACGATGAGGAATACAATTCTACAGGCTTGTAACGGGGGCACCCTATAGGAAGATGGATCCTAAGATTGCGACCGCACCAAAAGACTCAATGCAAAGTTCACAGAAGCTAAAGATAAAATAATTGAAGCAAATGATAAAACTTAATATCGTTAAGCCAGAGCTTCACTCAATTCAAGTTTTCTCGAGAGGATCGTTTGTTATCAGAGTAGAGTGCCGTTCGCGTTTACTTAACTAGAATTATAAAGCCAACGAAACCCATCCCTACTCCGACCGTTAAGAGAGCTCCCTTCTCCACTCAGGGATCATCTGACACATGGCCCTTCCGGAATTAACTTCTGGGCCTTTGATCACTCGGATAAGTTGAGTCTGTTCAATCATAAAGGTTTTCTGCAATGCATTTTGATTATACCTGCAGGAGAGAAAAACCTTTCCGATCGCCGTCTTGTCAATGGCCAACTGACAATCCGACTTTGGACCCAAACCTAGGTATGAGACCCAGTAGCCCTATGGCCTTTTCCGTCTATGAAAGTACTGCAGTCAACTGTGTCTCCTTGGCCTATCGGCAGCTTTTCTTGTAACTGCGTAGCTCCCATGGTAAGTGTCTTTACTGAGTTGGCTAAATAGGCGCTACCTATAGCCAACCGTTCATGGATCACCTTAGCCGTGATAAGACTGAATGCCTCTTAGAGTCCTGTAACGTCCCTCAGTAATGGTATAGCGCCTGGGCTATCGTTGTGTAAGTAGTAGAGTTTTATCAAGACAAACTTCTGTTTATCCCCGACTCACAGATAGCTATTCCGGGGGACCCCCATACCTCCCATAGGGATTATCGGCACCTAGATTACCCTTGGAAGGCCATCTGATGTCAATACTAACAACTTGCCTGGATCGGCCATTGCCCACCCCTATATATATCCTGCGGACAGCATCTGGTCGGAAGGATGGCAGTGACGTATACGGGGTTACGCTGCCACCTTCGATTTCTCAGTTTTGTTAGTCTTTTACCAACTGTCACCCTTTCCGACCCATCGCAAGGGGCGAACGTGGGAGCCGCAAGGGGGTGTTGGACGCGCCAAAATCACTCCGACCACCCTGGGGTACTTGTAGTAAGATTTCGCGTTTCGCGTAATGTTAGGGGAGGGTAACTTGAGGTCCACGATTTCACCCGCGATCTCCAAGGTAGGGTAACTGGGCCCTATCATGGTGCAAATCGCTGCGGAAGTCTGTGTAATGCCCCTTTGCGTCACCAGAAGGTTCCGGCTAACTGACCTATTTGTTACACGCGATTCCACAATCTAGAAACACCTGGTTACATGAATGTAGCACACCCAGCGGCGTCTACACTGCTTACCAGGTTTTCCTAGAGCTCCCTGTTACCCTGCCTAAGTGGTTACCCTGCCTAACTGAGGAGATTGGTTACCGTATCTAAAGGGTTACCCTGCCTAACCATGCTTCCGGGTTACCCTACTCAAGAGGGTTACCCTGCCTGACTGTAGCTACGGGTTACTCTGTCTAGCGGGGTTACCCTACCTAAGTGTCCACCAAGGTTACCCGGCCTTGCTGGGTTACCCTATCTAACTAGGTACCTAAGTACCCTTTCTTCATGAAAGGTACTTATGGTTGCTATGTCACTTTGCAGGTATCTGGTACCGTTCCTGTCCACGTCCTAGTAGGACCACTGGCTGGGCTGAGATTCAGTAAGCTATACCATTACTGATCTAGGGGTCGTTACACTACTCCCCTCTTCCATAAATCTGTCCTCAGACTTAGTTTTCTTGTGTGGGCTGATTTTTTCCCACTTATCCCCATTTCAGGTACTTTTATACACTGTGATCCCTTGGCTTAGCAGGATACCGGTCATGAAAACACAGCAATGCCTCGCCTGCGGTTCCTTCCAACATCTCAAACGGCTCCCATGAATTTTCTTCACTACCATACCCTTCCCACGACACCAAGTATTGTACAAACTGGTGTGTGCAATTTTGCTTTCATACTTCCATACCACCGGCTATCTACTATGGCTCTTACTATATAGCTAGGCTCCGAATCAACGATGTCGGGTTCTGGTATGGCTTTAGCAGGTCTGCCTACCAGATCCTCACAGTAAGGTTCCAGAAGTCGCACATTGAAGACCGGATGGATTGTCCACCTTGCAGGCAGCAGTAGCTCTTAAGCCCGTGTCCCTATTCTCCTCTTAACTACAAAAGGTCCAAATCTCTTGTAGTCTAGTTTCTCCATAGGTCGCTTAGTGCGAATGTTACGTCGGTCCAACATAACACGGTCTTCCTTCTTAGCTCTGCCTTGGACTACATCTTCCAGGGTGACATACTCCGGTGATGGAAGACGCTTCTGGTCATGCCATTTCCACTGTCGTTCCTGGGCCCTTTGTAGTGTCTCACGAATGTCTTGCCATGTACCCACCCAATCCTTAACAACAAGTTCACTGTTAGGGTGTATACTCTGATGTTCAGACACAGCCCCGGACCAATTGGTTCGTGGCACAAACCCGTAGTTCGCCTCGAAGGGTGACACCTTCGATGACTCGGAAACTGACGTATTGTATGCGTGCTCCACTAAGGGTAGCAGTGCAGCCCAATCGTCATGCTGGTAGGGACAGTAACTTCTTAGATACTGTTCCAAGGTCCGATTAACCCTCTCAGTTTGCCCATCTGTTTCCGGATGGAAGGCCGTAGATACATTGAGTTTGACTTGTAGTAGATCCATGAGACTCATCCAAAACTTGGATATGAAACAGGTATCGCGATCAGAAATGATCGATTCTGGGAGCCCATGCAATCGCCAAATCTCCTTCCGAAATGTGAGAGCAAGTTCCTTTATGGGCACCTCAGTTGCTAAAGGGATAAAGTGAGCCATCTTGGAGAATCAATCCACTATGACCCAAATCTTTAAATATCCCTCTGAGTTTGGTAACGCCACAATGAAGTCCGTGGAAATAGCATTCCATGGTCTCATCGGAACTTCAATAGGCTCAAGCAAGCCAAACTTCTTATACCAGATCATTTTGCTTCTTTGGCATACATCACAGGTCCGAACATATTCATTGATGTTTTCCTCCATTCTCGGCCAGTAGAAGTTTGCCTTAACTCGTGCTATTGTCTTATATGTTCCAAAGTGTCCAGCGATGCGTGAATCATGTTCTGCTTCCATGATTGCTTGCTTAAGCCCCTCGTCTTTCGGAACATACTACAGATTCTTGTAGGTGAGCAAGTCCTTTTCCACATCGAAATGGTCATCCACAGTGTTACTTTTGTTAACCACTGCCTTCAGTCCTACCAGGTCCGCCTGATCTTGTTTCGCAGCAGCACGCAAGGCTGTCAGAAATCCAGACTGCAGGTGAAACCCTTGACAAGTCAGTAGCATCTGTGGGCGCAGGAGGTCTCGTTCCTGCTGTATGTGCCACTGCCCAGGCTGCAAAAATGTTTGTGGTAGAGGATCACTCCCGCCTTCCGGGTGGTAGTCCCTACGCCGCGATAACGCATCTGCCTTCTCATTAAGCCGGCCTTCTCGGTATACCACCTTGAAGTTAAACGGCTGTAGGAAATCCGCCCAGCGGTGTTGCCTCCGGTTTAGGACCTTGGTACTATTAAAGTACTCCAAATTCTTGTGGTCTGTATATACCACAATCTGATCCTCCACCGAGCGCAACAGATGATCCCATTCCTTGAATGCTGCGACGATCGCCATCATCTCTTTATCGTGAACATCGTAGTTCACCTCCGCAGGCAGGAACTTCCTACTGTGATAGGCCACTGGGTGCCATTTCTGGTCATCACATAATTGGGATAGCACAGCACCCAATGCGAAATTACTGGCATCAGGCTCCAACTTAGTGGGACGAGAGCCATCAAAGTGTGTCAGAATGGGACCAGTGGTGAACAACTCTTTTAGATGTTCAAATGACCGCTCACAAGCGGTCGACCAGTCCCACTTTACATCCTTCTTGGTCAGATCCGTCAGAGGTTTTGCCACTTTACTAAACCCGTTGATGAAAGAACGATAGAAGTTCGCAAAGCCCATGAAGCATTGAACGTCAGTTACGTTCTGAGGAGTCTTCCAAGCCTTGATCTCCTCTACCTTACGAGTCGTCATAGATATCCCATGCTCAGATATCTTATACTCTAGGAATTCAACTTCCCTTAGGTGGAAGGTGGACTTCTTTATGCTAACACAAAGACCTGCCTTGCGCAGTCTCTCCATTACCTGACGAACTAACGAAACATGTTCTTCGATCGTCTCTGAGTATAACAAGATGTCATCCATATAGGCGATGACTCCTGCATCAAGCATATCCCTGAATACGTTATTGATCATACTCTGGAAGGTAGATGGTGCGTTGCATAGCCCAAACGGCATTACCGTATACTCGTACAGGCCATAACGACTCTTAAAGGCGGTTTTCCATTCTTCACCCGGTGCCATACGGATGAGATAATAGCAATTTTTCAGGTCCAGCAGAGTGAATACTGTGGCTTTCCCGAGCCTATCTCATAGCTCGTTCATCAAAGGCAAAGGATACTTGTTCTTAATAGTTATCTTATTAAGTCCTCGATAGTCGATACATAACCGCAGCGTTCCAACTGGCTTCGGCACAAAGAGGATAGGGGCTCCGGCGGACGATGTAGAACGCCGGATCTTCCCTTGTTCCTCCATTTCCCGGATGTAGTCATATAGTACATCTAATTCTCGCTTAGAGAAGGGGTATATGGGCCAGGATGGCGGTTTGGCTCCCGGCTCGAGTTCAATCCTGTGATCAAACTCTGTATGCCGGGGAAAGGAAGTTATATTTTCTTGACTGAAAATATCTGCATAATCCCTATATTCTGGTAGTACGCTGACGCTAATGTCCTTGCCATCTTCTCCAGTATATATTGCCATAGCCAAAAGGTACACCTGACTACTATCCTCGGCTAGGAGTTCTTCACTGGTGATGAACTCCATTCGTCGCTTAGCGACAAGACAGTTTGTCTCACAGTATTCTGAACGCCACTTCAGAATACCAGTGTCCCAGTCAATATCGAGATTGTGGTCCTTCAACCATGACATCGGAAGATAGCCGTCTACCTTGGTGTCCGGCATATCCGCAAGTTCGAACCTTATATCATTCACATGGTCCCCTATCTTCATTCTCACCGTCGTGGTGTAATGTTCCCCGGACCCTGGAATCTGGTTGCCACTTGCATTCGAGATTGGTGTCGGATATATCCGACGGATACATGGTAATTGAGCTTTCTTAACCCATGTGCTACTTAGCACGGCACCCGTAGCGCCACTGTCTAAGAGAAGTAAGGCTTCCTTACTATTTCTATGCTTCTTGAAATTCCAGTCCAAGCGGACGTTCACGTGTATTGACCTAGTGTGGGGCGGCGGGCCAACTAGCCTCGGCCGCTTAGCAGGTCTTTCTTCGCTAACAGGTTTTGTTCGCCGAAGCATCATAATGTATCTCTCATATATAATAAAGTGTGGGTGTTTACTATTATGCCTGCGAGATTTCGGGTATTTAACCGTTCTCAGGTAAACTTGTAAATAAGTTCAATTGCTTAATCAAGTCCTGCCTGATTGATATACATAAGTGAAACAAAACCAATGAAACCAGACCATCTCTATCGGTCTTACCCAAGGAAAGCAGCCAACAAAGGAAATAAGAAATAAACCCTCGCAATACCTTAACAACTGAAAACCCGTAATCCCACCCTGTCCTGACAGTGGCGGATCAGCCTTGTTCTTTTGTAAGGTGAGGGGACTCACCTAGCGCAATTTCCCTTTCCTTCTACCATTTTCCTCCGCGCCTTAATGCAAAGAGTGGTAGTCAGCTTTCTGGTTTCTCAGACACTGCCTAAAGGGCTTACCTAATTACTTCCATCGGTATCAACCTCCAAAATCGGAGGGGAGCCACGGACCTCGGTAACCCTTTTGACAACAGGGGCTGGAGCCTCAATGCGACGGTGTTTAGATACCGTAGGTGCTAAATGCTCAGCCTCCGAAGCAGACCGCTTGCGTGAGGGTTTGATTGATTGCACTACAGGTTCGGGAGCAGTACACTGTTTCCAAAAGTGACTCTCAGTTCCACACCGCGAACATTGCTTTAAACGACGGCGTTTGTCAATAAGAGTAGTCGGAATATTCCGATGTTTGATTTCATAGAGTGATTTCTTAACCCGGGAGGGGTTGACCGCGCTCGCGTGAGGCCAGGGATTTCGGTTCCCAGGGCCTCGCTCCTTCTTTCGTTGTCGCTTACCGACCGCGGACCTGTCATCTCCTCGTTCGTGGGTGGTTGGCTTTTCCTTAACAACCGTTCTGTTGAAGGATGCAACATCTTCCAGCTGATGGCCGGTGATGCGAAGCAGGTTTAGGTAATCGATGTATGCTTGCGGGTGGGGAGTTTTCAGTCCCCAAGCATTTCGCAATTCAGCAGTCATGCCAATGCAAGCCTTGTCCTTTACTACTACCGCATCATAATGCAACTCACAGGCTAAGAGAATGAGTTCAGCGACAAATTGGTCCACCTTCCCTGGCTTCATAACCAAACCATTCCACTCACGAAGAGCACGATCCCGATCTGAGTGACCACTGAAACTTGACTCCAGGCGTTTTCGGAAGCCTCCCCAAGTGCGCAACTCATTGCTTGGGTTAAAGGTCACTCCTGCCCATTGAGCGGCATCCTGGCTAATGTGCACATGGATGCTGTTGTACCATTTCTTTGCGGCCCCTTCAAGAAGCGCGATGATCAGGCTGACTTTATCCATATCAGACAGCTTACAGTGTCAATAGTAGTGAAACCTAATCTCCGCATCCTGGATGAATCGCTGTGTGTCAAGTGGGTCTCCATTGAACCCTTTGATCCCCAACTTCTCGGGCTTCTTCTGCCGAGTGTGGCATTTCTTGTTGTACTTTCAAAGAAAGTCCATCAAGGCTTGACACCGCTCATCATACCGTCGCTTCTTAGCCTCATTCCAGCGCGATTTGCGTCGGCCCAGCAATCTGCTGAGATCAGGGAGGGAGGAGGAGGATTCGTCGCTGCTGCTCGAGGAGTCGGAATCACCCGGTTCTCCTGCTTCACCGACGTTTCCACCACCTGGTGGTTTGCTACCACCATCTCCACCAGTGCTTCCATCGCGGAGTCCCAATGGTTCCTCATATCCGCTAAAGCGGTCCTCCGAGCTTTCGTGACTGGCTGCTGGAAGAGAAGCTTCCGCAGGGTAAAACAGTCTTATGGGAGGTGCAGGGGATGGAGGACCTTTAGCAGCAAGGACCTTATCCACTCCCCTCTGAACTAACTGTTGGAAGCGGGAACAAGATCCTACATCCGTATGGTCTTCCGAACCACAGAAACGACAATGGGTCTTTTTCAACTTCGGAACTTTGGGATTTTGCATTATTGGTTCACCGGTCCCTTTCGTACATGGCGGGCTATGGTGAAATGTGATATTCCCATCAGGTCTTCCCTCGATCCTACAAGTAGGAGAACAATAAGCCGTAGCCGACTGCGCTTCTACCATTGGAAACTCATTCCTCCTAGCGCTGCCCGTGGGTTTGGCTGGAGCCGGCGGTGGTGTCGGGAGGACAAGCGGTGCCGGATTTTGTGGTGTGGCCGGCAAGGGAGTTGCCTCTGCCACCGCATATGGTCGCTCAGCTTCTAAAACTATAGTTGGCGTTGATGGCTCAGCCGGAAGGGCTGCAACGGCGGTCGTAGTTTTGTCACGATTGGTGACTAAGCAAGGCAGAATTTCACATGACTCATAGATATGAGTCACAAGGTTATTATATTTCGCGCTATGACTCATTAGAAGTCATCGGGTTTCACATGATGCACACTTGTCCAATCATTGTTATGTTGTGATTGGTTGATCGTGCGCATGACTCACATTTGTGAGTCAT